>PVJC01000496.1:0-109069 GCA_004026665.1 Murina feae
GCTGTTTAAGGTATTTGAGCCTTTCCCCAGGAAAGCTGATCCTCTTCAATTCCCCTTTACCCATCTCTATGGCATTGCAGAACTGAAGGCCCGCATTTCTTCCCCCCGGGTGTAGCTTACTGCCTGCAGGACTGTACTAACCTCTGACTGGCCCCTCAATCCGTGCCCCCACGGCCACCAGCACGAGCTATTTCAGCCACACCAGCCTGTCACACCGTTCACCTCTCTCGACCACAATTCAAAGTCACATCTACTTAATCTCTCCTTCCTGTATGTGCTCCCAGCTACCCTCACCTCACCCCTCTGGTGGTGCAATGGAGTGAGGGTGTTTGGCATATTATGCAGAAGACACCGTCAGAAAACCTAACCCAATGCAAAACATGCATGTTTCCTGACTGCTCTTGAGACAGAACGGCTTGTGTGCCAGCAGAAGTGCCCCTGTCATTATGCACAAGCACAAAGAGGGCTGTGCATTTACTCATCATCAGCTTCGAGAGGGCACAGGCTGGGCTGAGGGACCTTCCCCGCCACACACACACACACACACACACACACACACACACAGTGCACAAATGTTGTGCACCGGGCCTTTAGTCAATTATAAGCATGCCCCCCACTATCACTAGTAAGTGTTTCTCTCTGCCAGAGCACCAAGGTTAGCATTTCACACATTATTTCATTGTGTCAGCAGTCCTGTCACCATGACACCATTTTGTTCTTAACTGTGTGCTGCCTCAGTTTCTCGGCATTGAGCAGTCATAGTGAATTTGCTATATCTATTTTCAACTAATAGGAAAAAAACACACCCACCAATGATGTTGAGGCAGGATAGTAAGAAGCTAGGAAAATTCCTCAGGTAGCAGAAAGGGAAAACTAACTGAGACAAGATAAGTAAACAAAGCCAAACAATTTTTTAAAATATATTTTATTGATTTTTTTACAGAGAGGAAAGGAGACAGATAGTTAGAAACATCTATGAAAGGGAAACATCAATCAGCTGCTTCCTGCACACTCCCTACTGGGGATGTGCCCGCAACCAAGGTACATGCCCTTGACCGGAATTGAACCCGGGACCCTTCAGTCCGCAGGCCGACGCTCTATTCACCTAGCCAAACCGGCTAAGGAAAGGCCAAACAATTTAAATCAACTAACAGCCAGCTGGTGAATCATAAGACCTTATCTCCCCCAATCAAGGACACTTGAGAGGTTTATATCTCTCCTTCCAGACCAGAGAATAAGCAGCTTAAATCCCACGGTTGAGGAGATAGATAACAGAGACCCAATTAGTGCCATTTGTGCCAGCCAACACCGAGGATGGATGAAGTCAGAGAAACAAATAAAAAAAACCGATTAGAGCAAGACAGACCTAAGATAAGAGTATAACAGTAAAGCAGACCAGAGAATAACCCAAACTCCCTAAATCACAAAACTCGTCTGTGAAATCTTTCCTGCGTGAAGTCGATGTGAAGTCATTGTGATGCATTAGCACATTAAAACACACCTGGAGAGCTGATGGCTATTCTGCTGACATCCTCCCCTAAGATTCTTGCCCCGCTCAAGACAAAAGATGCTGGCACAGGCTCGCTCTAGCACATGCCCATGCCTGTGCTTGGACTTTTTAACTTTCCTTCTCCTAAACTCTAAGGGTCCCCATGAGACATGCAACCAGGGGACAGGCAATGGCAGCGCATCCCGGGAGTGAGGTCTCGGAGCCCAGCTACACAAAGCCATGGAGGAGGACAGCCTGGGAACTGGCTGGTCAGTGGGGTCACAGCGGGGTCTCTGACTTCCCAGTGAGCTGACAGCAGCCCACCTTGGCTCCCTTCTCTCCTGTAACGTTTCTAGGGAGCACAGCGGAGCACTGCCCCGGCTCCCTCCTGTGACTTCTTGTGCCCTAAGCGCGTACTTGGTTTCACTGTCCCCAGCTGTAATGCGTGCTCCCAAATTCACCCGGACTCATAGTGTAAAACCTTTCCTGCATGACGTCAAGAACCCACACACTACCACCTGCCCTAGGCAGACCCGCTCTGGGTTCAGTCCTCATCTGGTGACAATGTAATGTGTACGGGCTAGGTGCCAGGAGAGTGTGATGAACAAGGACACTGCCCTTCCCCGTGAGGCTTAGAATGCGTACACAAGGCTTATGCCACAGATGCCCTCCCAGTTCCGGTCAGTGAACCATTGCCTAAGTGACCGTGAAGAGCAAGTAACCCTCAAAGGCTTTCAACCTGACCCTGGGTTTACAAGGTACAGTAAGTATAACCAATTGTGTGTTGAATATGGGAGAGTTCTAGACTTGTTGAAATGCAGCGAAATTAGCTATTCAGACAGGCATTCTAGCTAGTGGTAACAGGGAATACACAGCAGCAAAATTATTCCACCAAATTGTCTGCCAAAGGTTTTGGGGGGTCACAGAAACTGCAGGGGAAATTCTGGATATCAAAGCCATTTTTTAAGCTTTCCATTCTGACAGAGTAATGTCAAGTCCTCAAATAAATATAAGGCTTTAGAATTTCTAAATTCATCATAATTCTGCACTTAAGAACATTGTAATATGGATTTATTAACTTGACAAGGTTTGTTGCTTTGTAAATTATCCCCTTAGAGCATCCAGAAGTATTAAAAGAAAAGAAACACTACCATTAAAATTTTTTTAACCTCCTAGAGTGGTGTTTATTTTACAGATTATTGTGTGCAAAAGTTTATTCATAAATGGGCTGCTAGGAATGCAACCAGGGTTTGTCACAGAAACAGTTTAACTGGTTGTTAGATCTCAGGCTAACTCACAACAACTAGTTACTCCACCACACAGGCGAATGCCTTGATTCAACCACCTAAGAGGTACAATCAAGATTCTCTCCCCAGCTGCAGTGTTTGTTTGCCCAGCAAAAATTTGAGATTTATTACTGTTGCCAAATTTTGTAACCTATTATCCTTTCAAAAATGCATGGGAACCTAACCATTATTTATACCCATGGGTAACAATGATCCTAAGGGAATTTAATATACTGAAGAGAAATATAAGGTAAAGCAATGCATATAGCAAATGCATCTGATTAGAGGCTCAGTAAAGGTATAATCTGTGGTTATCCATACTTAGAAACAGTATTTGTTTCATCAATATTCATGGCTTTAGGATAATATATCTTTAATACATGAAGAAGCAGAGGAGATAAAAATGAAGGGTTTGCAGGTTGATTCTATTTTTGAGATCCCAAAGAAAGAGTTCGTAACCCAAGGTTACCGCTGGAGTTTGACCAAATGAAGCAAATAACCCTCCTGAGTTACTCTGGAGCCCACTACATAGGCAGAATAAATGTGCTGGCAGCTGTCACTCATGGAGTCCTTACCATGTGCTAAGCATCTGCACTACTGCATCCTGACAAGCCTGTTACTGTATTACAACATGCTACCTGGTTGGCTGACCAGGTGCCTGGGGCCCTTCCTCATGGCAATAGTATTCTAATGAGTAAAAGCCACATGGAATGAAGTGCACTGAGCTTGCTGGTTCTGTGATGGAGGAAAGATGGGCAAAGAGGGGTTAAATAGAGGACAAAGAGTCAGCTCTCCAGGGAAGGGGCCCGAATGATAAACAGAGTCTGGACCTCAGAGCATCCCGGGCACTGAGTGTGCCTGTCCTCTCGGCTGCCAACATAGTCGTTACCACTGTGAGCAGGAAAGGTGTCTGGGGCTCCTCACTGCCATCCCTGCCCTGCCTGTTGCCTTCTCTGCAAAGGTAGGAGGCCCAGCGGGAACCTAGGTGATGGGTAGGTCAACACACACCACTGACTCTGGGGAACACGACCTGACTTCCAATTCAGGATTAGACGTTCCAGCCTGCCTCCTAGTCCCAAACCACAAGGGTGCAGAGGTTATGGCTGCTGCATGCAACAACGCGGATGACTGTCAGACAGGATGCACAGGAAAAGAAGCCAGAAGGGTACCTACTGTATGACTCATTTTTATGAAATTAAACAACAGGCAAACCCAACTGACAGGGCATGAAGGTCACTGACGCAGAAGCGGCAGGAGGAGTCCTCTGGTGTGTGCACCTTGATCCGAGTGGTGGGTAAGGGTGGATTTACATCAAGCTCTGCACTTCATATTACTTGCATTTTATTTTACATCAAACCTCAATTTTAAAAAAGTAAAGAAAATGAATTTTTAAATATCTGCTTTGTATCACAGATGCCCTGAAGGCCCAGGAATTTGTGGTGACAGGGAACCTTGGAAATGGGGGTGAAGGAGACCTGAAACAGAGAGATGGCATGAAATTCCATGGAGCTGGACCACGGTCCTCCTCACTTTATAAACATTAATACCTACATAATCCAAATCAGGCTTTAACAAAGACGCAAACCCAGTAAATAATAAGCAGGCCCAGAAGTAGCAACACGAGCGCACTATTTAGAACGATGTGGGTGATGACCAACAAAATTAGCTACAACTGTGGAAGGTGGTGGCCAGCGGGGAGCGAGCAAAGGGCAGGCGAGGAGCCGAAGCAGCTGCTTCTCAACACTCCGCGTGTAACTACGCGACTCATTAATCTGCTTGCATATATAATGCTGACAGAAATTAAGAACCAAATCAAAAAAGCAAAACTTGAAATCATCATACTATTTTTGTTTAGTAAAAAATAGCAATTCCATAACCTATATAAATGATGACACAATAATTTTTGTAATTAAAAAAAAACAAAAAAGACCACTCTGCCGTCCACACGTGAGCCAAGTCTTGAGAGTAAGATAGACCTCTGGAGGAGGAGCAGGAGGTCAGGAAAGAGAAGGGAGAGGAGCTGAGGGAACAGTTTCTAGCAAGAGGAACAGTACGTGTGAGAACAGTATGTGAAAGGGACACAGCCCCCCGAGGCACTGAAAAGCAGCTAATATGGGTGGAGGCCGGAGGGAGAGGCCTCGGCAGGCCGGTAGATGCAGGAGAGCCTGTGGCCCACCATGGGAACGTGTCTGAATTCTGAGAGCGGTCCCTGAAGGGTTTTAGGTAGCGATGGGCATGTTCAGGACTGAGGATTCAAATAACCTCTGGCTGCAGTGTTTACATTGACCACACTATTTTTAAAGAATGAAAAGTTAGCAGATGGTCTAAGGCAGTGGTTCTCAACCTTCCTAAGGCCCACGACCCTTTAATACAGTTCCTCATGTTGTGACCCAACCATAAAATTATTTTCGTTGCTATTTCATAACTGTAATGTTGCTGCTGTTATGAATCGTAATGTAAATATCTGATGTGCAGGATGTATTTAGGCGACCCCTGTGAAAGGGTCGTTCGACCGCCAAAGGGGTCGAGACCCACAGGTTGAGAACCGCTGGTCTAAGGGCTTACCCTTGACTTACCAAAGAACTCTATTATTCGAGTGAGGCTGTAGAGGCCAAAGGGGCCTCCTAGGCCGTGAGAAGAAAAGAGACACTGGAGGGCAAGGCAGGGGCTTGAGGTCACTAGGGTGGTGGCCAGATGTGGAACAGTAGAAGGGGCCAGATGAGGGAACACAAGAGTAATTTTCTGTCTTCCTGGTATTCACCCTCTCAGCATCAGGGGACATGACACATACTTGCAAGACTAAAAGATGCGGTTATTTTTTAAAATAAATCACTAGCATCTTGTTCTACCAAGGAAAAGTTATGATAATAAGAATGATGCCTGTCAGTAATAATTTGTTTGATGCAGGTAGAGGACCTGCTAAGATCATCAGAATCTGGATTACTCTTCCCTTAGAAATGACAAGCAATTCAAGGCTCACTCTGTAGCATCCATGAGATATTCTAAACGTCCATCAGTAACAGATGGCACGTTCTTTCTTTAGCGGGGTGGGTTGTTGTTTAAGCCACGAATATGAAATGGCACCCTTCCATCGTAAATAATTTCCTATGGAGAGCCGGATGTGCAGTTAAAGGCAGGAATAAAGGAATGTGCGACTCGAAGTTGTGCTCGTGTTCAATAAAGACAGCTGCAGACTAATCTACGGTCACCATCAAACTACCCTCTAGCACCCACAGCCTTACATCCACAACCTCCTCCACAGCAGGAGGGGGATGCAGGGCTGGTTGGTACCCACATCATTCTCTTTTCAAGACCAGCCTCTTGAAAAAGCCTGGCGTCCCCACACAGCAAGGCACTGCAAAGCAAAACAGGGAAGCATCCCGAAGTTCCTGCCCATGCTTTCTTAGAACTGGGCTTGAGGATGGGACTCGCAGGCACAAAGCCAGGGGAAGACTGGCGGGCTTTCTGTTCATGGACATCTGAGTTGTCTGCAGAGAAATCCTTAGACTGAAGTGTCTATCGTGAAGCGGCCACGACTGCTATGTTGGGAACAGCCACCTGCAACCTCCAGACGCACTCGAGGCTGTTTGACAATAGTGATGCCATCGTACGCAGGTGAACATAGGTACAGAGAAGGAAAGTGAAAGGTCAAAGGCAAGGGCTTGGCACTGGAAGGAGAACTCAAGGGATCAGTGCTATTTAAAAAACTCTTTAGAACCTATTTTATTGATTTATTTTTTAGAGGAAGAGGAAGGGAGAGGAAGAGATAGAAATATTGATCAGCTGTCTCCTGCACGCTCCCTACTGGAGATCAAGCCTGCAATCCCGGAACGGGCCCTTACCAGGAATCTAACCGGTGACTTCTTGGTGTATGGGTCGACACTCAACCACTGTGCCACCCTGGCCAGGGAAGGTACCCGTTCTTAACTCCTCGTCATAATGTAGAGTTGGAATACACTCTGCAAATAAAATGTAGCAGACTGCTAAAAAGTCACTCCTTAAATACACATTCAACACAGACGGGAGTGATGTCTTTTGAAGGAAATATATGAAATATCCTTATTTAAAAAAAATTTTAATCTCTCCTCTAATAAATTCTCATATTTGTAGCATATATCACATCACAGAGTAGAACACATTATTTTCCAGGTCTTGAGCCACAGAAATACAAGAAATACAACAAAAAATATTTTCTCCACACTAACTTTAGGATCTGCCCCAGCCATGGAAGGAATTACAGAAATCCTTTCCCCAAAACGTGCTGCAGTTACCCAGAACTCGAGTAGCCCTCAGCGTGGTTCTCTGCAGCTTCTGGGTTCAGAAGCTTGTGAGTCACCCTATTTGGAGGCCATCTGATCGGAAGGGTTGGGAAGAGGAGAGGAGGAATGCGGATGGCTGTGCAGGAGATGTGTCTTGGCACTGCTGTCTTGATAAGTCTGGACTTGACGTCAGCACCCTAGTGCTTGCTTGGCAGGAGGGATCAAGATACAGGAGATGAGCCAGGGAATCAGGAATCAATCATGGCGAACCATAAAGCGAGAAAGATGATGGACATTTAGAAAGAGAAACAGCAAAGCTGGGGTAAAGGGGAGCTTGGCGGAGAGGGGAGTATAGACAGCGTGGTACGTAAGCACACAAAACATTTACAAAGTCTTCTTAATATTAAGAGGCTGGTGCTGAAGCACATCCACCAAAATATGTTTCCGAAGGAAAAAAAAATGTTTCTATCTTAAAGTCTATAAAATAACACTGGAAAGACTTTCACTTCAGGTGTGATGCCATGGTTCCGTTAGTGAGCAATTCACAAAGGTGGTTGGTGTGTTTTTAATGAAGGGACGCCATGCAGCCATTCACAACGATCCTTGTAATGACAAGGAGGCTTGTTTATATTACATGAAGAATTGCAGCACACAGAACTGCAAATTATTTATGAACTCAGCTATGCAAAAAAAAATTTTTTTTTAAAGATTAGGAAGGAAATATGCCCAAAATGTCACTAGTTATTATCTCTGGGTGGTATAGAACTGAATGATTTTTCTCATTCTTCTTCCTAATTTTTTTTAATTAAGCATCTATTACTTTTAATCACAAAAAGCCACACATATTATTTTTTTAAAAAACCCAACAACCATGGTGCAGAAATAAAATCTCTGAATATTTTAGTTCACAAATGTATAACTGTAAGCTGTTGTATAAATGTATAACTGAATATAGATGATCACTGTTTCATTTATTCTCAAACAAGAATGAATGCTGGGATTGACAGGAATAATAAATGGCAAAAGCTCCTGGCAAAGTACTCTACCTACTTAAACAGGAAGAGATTATGCAAATTATTTGGAGTGCTAAGAGTATGGCCTAACTGCTGGGTAAACGCTTATTAAGTAGCCTACAGACAGGGCCGAGGACTAAAAATTATAACCCTGCTCATAAAATGAATGTCACCTTATTAGAGCCCACATACAGGTGCAATATTATTAGCAAACTGTTTCTGCCAACACGTGTAAGGGAGAAGCTAACATTCTGGCCGGCTAAAATCACTGTCCCTTCAAAAGAAACACTTCTGACGCCGGAGGCAGTAACGCATTAGGGACGGCAGGAGGGCTACAGAGGGAGGGGATCTGGGTCTGAGTCCTGGTTCTGCCCCTTACATGGCCACACAACCTTGAGCAAGTCATCTACTCTCCCTGAGATTCCCTTCCTTATCCCTGAATAAGGGCAATCCGAATAAGGGTAATGTCTAAACTGCCAGGACTGCCCTGAGAACAGGTGAGTGTGTGTGTGTGTGTGTGTAGAGTGACTAGCAGAGAGCCTGGCTCAAACCAGACAAGGAATGAATGAATGAACAAATAACCAAAGCAGGTGAGCTTTCCCTCCTTTTTGGTATTGTCTACTGATACCAAAGTACTTGTTCAGTACACACTGGAGGAACAGTGGTGGGACAGGGCCCTACTGGTGGGCCAACCCCACTCCCACTTCCTCCCTTTTCCACCTCCCAGAGAGAGGCTGGAAACGCTACACACACGGTTCCCCAGACTCCTTTCTAACTAACGGTGTCACTAGCAGAAACTGGCTCAGGGAATTCCCAGGAAACTTCTGATCTTGAAAAGGGGGTCAGATGTCACTGGTATTGCCTCCCAACCTTCCTTCTTCTCTTAAAGATGGAGGAGCCCTGTTATTATGAAAGAAAATTGAGCTCCACTTTACTTACGCTACTTTTTGTCTAAACCTGCAAATACATTAAGACAAATAATATTATGAAAAAATACAAACCATAAATATAATTAGGTCTGGTCCTTCATCTCAGGAGGACAATAAAAAGGGCTCACAAAGAAATGTAAAATTATAATGTACTATTAGTGTTATGAAGAAGGGGTACTTGAGCCAGGGTGTGATGTAGTATGGCGGGGGGGGGGGTGCGTGTGGAGAATACTTATCTGTGGTGAGGAAAGCTTCCTGAGAGGTCATGATGGTACTGGGGATGGCGGGGGATTAGTGGGGAGAGAATTCTCAGCAGAGTGAATGGCAAGGGCGAGGCCCTGCGGCAGAACAGAAGAGTGTGAAGTGTGAGATTTTGAACATGACAGCAGCTGCTTCAACAGAGGGCATGAAGACATATAATACCCGATCAGACCATGGGAGGTGGGCAGGGGCAGACCTCTTTCAACCTTGTACTTATTTTAAGTATTTAGTTGTCTTTCCCCTCTAAGAGCAAGAGAAAGCAATATATGTGAGGTTGGCAAAGTGGTGACGTTTTCACTTTGGATTCTGGTGGTAATTTATCTCTCTGTAGGTGTGGGGTGGTGCATGAGAGAGAGATTGAGGATACGTAGCTGTGGCCAGCACAGCCAACCTGATAGTCAATATCCATTCTCCTTTCTTCTTTGCCACTAGAAACCAGGCTTTGTTTGGGGCAGCCATGTGCCATGCCCAGCTAAAGGACTATGACTGGTCCAAACCAGTAAGCACATTGCTCTTCTCTTTTTTCCCAAGACTCCCTGGAGCCAGGAATGGTCATGTAACCTGGATTTGACTGATGGACCTCAGAAGAAGTCCAATTGGTGGTGGGTGGGGTGAGGTGGGGGTGAAGGTGTGTACATTTGCTTTCCTGATAAAAGGGGGCCCATGTGGTCAACACAGCCATACTCAGACCACAAGGCAACAAACAGCAAGATGAAAGCCAGTATGCTAAGCATGATGCTGCTTCAAGTCAGGAGTCCCTGGGTCCCCGAGGGCACTGCTGGGAGGTGAACTCAGGACCTCCATTTGTTTAAGCTGCCAATGCGTGGGTGGCCTGTTAGTTGCAGTCACACACTTTCCTAGTGATGTGCAGTCTTTTCTCATCTGGCCAAAGGAGAAAAGGCTACTGATCACAACTGTTCACCGCACCTGGTAAGAAGTGTGCTCAGCAGCTCTAAGGAGCTGGCACTGCACTGGGTCACATTCCCATTCCGATGCAGCCATTGAATGGGAACCAATTATGAAAAAATATGACCATAACTTCAGGCCCACTAGCTGGATAGCACTTATAATGGAGTGGGCAGGACACCAGATGAGGTAAATCATCAGAAGAGCTATTATGCCTCATAAATGGCCCCAGGGACACTCAGAATGGTTTATACCAGGCTTTTAAAAAATGGGCTAAAAAAATGAATCCTCTTCTATAGAATAAGTGAACTGAGACGAACCTGTTTATGGAGAATCCCATGTGAGCCCGAGAGGGGCAGTCATTACAAGTGATAAAGGGACTCCGTTCACTGGGGCGCAATTTAAGGTATTCTAAGCTCAATTCAGAGTTTCTGAAATGGGCATGATTATTGCTTCCCTTTAAGGGGAGAAACTGGTTGGACACTATTGATCTGTTCTCACAAGCCACCAGAAAAAAATCACTATGGAAAGCAGGCTGGGCATGTGAATTTCTACGGGACAAGAGACACTAAATGCCCAAATAGGACACCTGTTGGAATTCTGTGAGCGGGTTCAGTTAACTATGCAGCAACTTAAAATTTCTAGTATACAATGCCAATCACTGTACGTGTGCTTGCCTCCTGCCTATGGACAAAGTGACAGTATTTAAAATGTGACAAAATAGAGATGTTCTTATGAACACACAAATAGAGAAATACGTAAAAATGACCATAATACTTTAGGGAAAATATTTTAAATAACTGCAGACAAACCTTGCATTTCAATAAAATCGTCTATCTAACGATGAACTACTACCTAAAGAAATATTACATGAATAAAGGCAGCTGGCTGAAGAGCTGGCCTGCTGCGTCAGAAATCAGACAGTGACACGTGTTCATCAGTTCGGGCTGCTGTGACCCAGTGCCACAGGCTGGCTGGCTTATAAACAACAGAAATTGATGTCTCTCAGCTCTAGAGGCTGCAAGTCTGAGATCCAGTGCCAGCAGGGAGGGGTTCTGGTGAGGCTCTTTCTCAAGGTGCAGAGGTTTGACTCCTCGCTGTGTCCTCCCCCTAGACGGACAAAGAGGTGAGAGCTCTCTGGGGTCCTTTTCATAAGGGCACTAATCCCAATCATGAGGGCTCACCCCTGTGATCTAACCACCTCCCCAAGACCCCCACCTCCTGATACCATCACATGAGGGGTTAATGATTTCAACACTAGAATTTTGGGGGGAACAGAAATATTCGGTCCATAGCATGACACAACGGTGGGAATATGAAGTATATAAAATAACCCTGGGGTTTTAAATTCTCAGTAAGATTAGGAAGATCAAAAAGTCCTAACTAAGGACATGAAAGGAACTATAAATAGTCCAGTATGACTTTAAAAAGTCATGATTGTTAATCTTAAGTAAATATAGGGAAATTTATTTCACGATTTGCAAAAACATAAAATATGCCTGCCTGAATATGCAGCTTTCCTACAAATGACTATTGTACTTTACCTACACTTCCTTTCTTATGGTTATGAATTACCATTCATTACGTGATAAAGAGTGTGTACCAGGCAGCATATAAAACACCTGAAAGGGAAGGGCACTCAGATGTTTCAATGAAGAAACTAACATTTAAGAGTACTTAGGAATATTGCTAATATCTACATCTCCGGACTACTGTGATATCCTCAGGGAAAGAATGACGTGCTCGGGTCTCCAAGACCACACCCTGGTTTGATGACTCACTGGGAGGACTCACAGGACCCAGCACATGTTACTCCTGGTGTGATTCATCCCAGCAAATAGTCCAGGATCGGCAAAGTGTCGGGTGCGTGGGGCAAAGTGTGCAGAAAAGCAGGTGCCAGGTCCCAAGAGTCCCCTCCCAGTGGAGTCTCACAGGATGGGCTCCACGCCTCCAGCAAGGAGCTGTCCACCAAGATCACCAGAGACTTTTTCCTGGGGGCTGGTCACGAAGGCCGCCTCTGCCTGGCACAGACAGATTACTCATTAAGTGGTGCTAAGGAAGCTGGTAATCCCAGCAGGAACATAAAATAAAATAAAGTAGGGTCCCTATTGCTACCACACACAAAAGTCAGTTCCAAACAAATTAAAGACCTAAGTGTAAAAGATCGTTTAAGCTTTCAGAAGAAAAGAGAGTATCTTAACAACCTCAGGGTAAGGATTGATTTCCTAAACAGAACAAAACAGAAAATTCACTGAGCATAAAAGAAATTGAACTACATTAAAACGTAAGACTTCTGCTCACCAAAAACAAAATAATTTAAAAGATGAAAAGTTAGTTAAATCTAAGAAAAGTTAGCAACAACCAATATAAGCTGACAAAAGAGTAATCCATAAAATATGTAAAGAACTACTCTAAATAACTAGAAGAAGCATCTATATCTCAATGGAAAAAAACAGGCAGAGCTGAGCAGACAATTCAGAGACGAGGCCGTCCACACTGTCAGATGACTCTACATGTGAAAAGATGTTCTTTGGATTTTCTGTCACATGCCCTTAATGCCTAACTGAAATGCACACAGGAGGCTTCAACAGCACTGTTCGTGTTTTATTTCGTAAGCTGGTGTGTACTCATTTTATTCATCTTTAGCCTATTTTTGGTGTTCTTTATGTTTTTTGCTTTTTTAAATGCTGAAACATGTAAAACTTTAAAAATATGTAGCTTTATACCTAATCCTCAGTATAATTTTGAAGACTCAATGGTAAAACGTATGAGAAATGCCTATGGTAGGCAACTCAATAAATGAACTGAATTGGAAATAATAAGAAAACCTCCTAGAGTCATCAAGCTAATAGAAAGAAGCGCCAGAGTTCAAACTCAGCTTTGCCTGCTCTGCAGGGCCAAGCATGTCCCAATACACCCTAAACTAACCAGTAGATAAACACAAGTTTGCACTGGAGATAAAGGCTCCTTATAATAAACTACTTCTAGTGTACAAACTCAAACACAATAGTAATAGAGCAGAGGGTTAAAGCACTATCTATACTAATAAAAGAGAAACATGCAAATTAACTATCACTCCATCATTCCACTATACCCACAAGCCATGCCCACCAATCAGGAGTGGCTATGCAAATTAACCTAACCAAGATGGTGTCAGCCATGGAGCTACAGTGAGCAGGAGGCTTGGGTTGCCCCAGTGATGGAGGAAGCCAAGCTTTCCACCTGCCCAGGTCGGCCCTGGGCTCTGCTTAAGGCTACAAAGTTTCAATTATAGACGATAAATAAACCCAGATACCTGCTTCCAGCTGGCCATGGTATCTGCAACCCAGGCTTCCAATCCGACCTGGGCTCAGCTCAAGGCTACAAAGTTTTAATTGGGTCGCTGGGGGCATGGGCAGCCTGAAAACGGTCAATAGCCCCTCACCCAGGCTGGCCATGCACCCCAGTAGGACCTCCCGACCTTGAAGGGGATGTGGGCAGCCTGAAAACGAACCTCAGCCTCTCACCCAGGCTGGCCAGGAACCCCAGCAGGACCCCCACCTGATCCGGGATACTCTTCAAGGCAAACCAGCTGGACCCCACCTGTGCACCAGGCCTCTATCCTATATAATATCCTATATAATAAAAGGATAATATGCAAATTGACCCTAACAGCAGAATGACTGGGAATGACTGGTCACTATGACACACACTGACCACCAGGGGGAAGATGCTCAATGCAGGAGCTGCCCCTGGTGGTCTTGCGCTCCCACAGGGGGAGCTCTGCACAGCCACAAGCCAGGCTGTCAGCTACCAGCACAGCGGTGGTGGTTGGAGCCTCTCTCACCTCCTCAGCAGCACTAAGGCTGTCCGACTGCAGCTTAGGCCTGCTCCCCGCTGGCAAGTGGACATCCCCCGAGGGCTCCTGGGCTGCTGGGATGTCTGACTGCCAGCTTAGGCCCGATCCCCTGAGAAGTAGGCCTAAGCCAGCAGGTGGACATCCCCCGAAGGGTCCCAGACTGCAAGAGGGCATAGGCCAGGCTGAGGGACCCCCCCGCCCCCCGCCCGAGTGCACACATTTTTGTGCACTGGGCCTCTAGTTTTAAAATAAAAGGGCTGCAATAACCAGTTTGGCTCAGTGGATAGAGCGTCGGCCTGCGGACTGAAAGGTCCCAGGTTCGATTCCGGTCAAGGGCATGTACCTTGGTTGCGGGCACATCCCCAGTAGGAGGTGTGCAGGAGGAAGCTGATCGATGTTTCTCTCTCATCAATGTTTCTCTCTATCCCTCTCCTTTCCTTTCTGTAAAAAATCAAGAAAATAATTTTTAAAAATATAAATAAATAAATAAAAGGGCTTAATTTTTCTTTAAGAAAATCTATTAAAAGAACATCATAGATTGAAGTTTGATGAAAAACATACTTTGGATCTTAAAAAGCCTACCCGATGCCAGTTTATAACATAAACGTGTACCTGAATCACTGTTTCAGTTGCAATGAGATGGCAGGCTGGATAAGAAATACTCATGTTATCTATTACTCTATCCTACAAACAGGGACGCTTTGATTCATGCTGACAGCTCTAAGTTAACACAATTTTTGCAGGAAACGAGTAAAATCGGATCCACCAGGGAGACTGTCAATGGACATGAGGAAACATACATTGGAACCTCTAGTTGGAACCGGCAAAAATAAAAATGTTTTACGTCATTGTCGTGTGTGTGCCGCTCATAAACTACGCAGTGAAACGCGGTACATGTGCAAGTTTTGTAATGTACCCCTGCACAAAGGAAAGTGTTTCGAACACTACCACACAGTGAAGCACTATTAGGTTATAGTTTTTTTTTTATAAGATCTGTTGAAAATTTCGAAAAAATATTGTAATTTTGTATAAACAAAATTATTTTGATTGTGAAAGTGTTTTTTATATGTTTACCTAGAATGTAGTAATTTTGTGTACATAAAAAATACAATAACACATATTTTGCAAAGTAAATAGAGACCTCTTTTTAAACTAAAACACTGAAAGTTTCATAGAAAAATATCAAATAGATCAAAAGATATGAATATTTTACGGAAAGTCTAATTTTGGGGAGAAAATGTCAAAAAAGCCCCGCGTTATGACGCGATTTGGCGGGAAAATGCCCGATAACAAAGTGTTAATTCTCCCTAACTGCCTTCTGTTCAACCACAGCGATCTTCAGATTGGTGGGGAGAAATCAGCTGTGTCAGTTTTAAGTAGATCAAATTTATTAAACTCTGAAAATCAGTTACTCAAGGGCTATCCTGGCAGGCAAATCTATATATACAAGGAGCCCAGCACGCGACTGGAAATCGCACAGTGCCGCCCACCTTCCAGTGGCCTAGAATATTTTCCCATTGATTTTTAGAGAGCATGGAAGAGAGAGGGAAAGACAAAGAGAAACATCAATGTGAGAGCGATACATTGACTGGTTGCCTCCTGCATGAGCCCTGACCTGGGCCCACAGTGCAGCAGCCCCTGCAGCTTCTGCCGACCCAGCTCTGCCTCATGCCCTGGGCCCCGCAGCCTGCTGGTCTGGCCCTGCCTCCCTCCCTGGGCCCTGCGGCAGCCAGCCAGGCCATGGAACCTCACCCGTTCACGAATTCGTGCACCGGGCACCTAGTAAATTAAGAGAGACTGTATATAATGATATGAAAAAAGTAGGTGTGTGTGTATGCCTATGTGTCAGTACCAATTCCAAATTCTCTTGCCTTTCAGAGTTATAAGCTAAAGAGACAGCAAAATGAAATTAAAGCAAATTCAACTAATCTATACAGTATGAGTTTAAAATTTTTTATTATTCTATTTACATATCAACTACCAAAAATATTTCTTTCAAAAATTTCTGAATTTTTAAAAAACATTATGGACTCGATGTTTATGCCCCTATCCCCAATTCATATGCTGAGATCCCAACCCCCAATCTGGTATTGAGAAGTATTGGTTGTGGGGTAATTAGATCATAAGGGTAGGGCCCTCACCAATGGGACTAGTTAGTGCCCTTTAAGAACATACTCAAGAGAGCTTGTTTCCTCTCTCAGCTCTCCACCATGTGGGGATCAAAAAGGCAGCTGTGTGCAAACTAGGATGAGGGCTCTCACCAGATACTAGGTCTGCTTTATCTTGGACTTCCAGCCTTCGAAATTGTGAGAAATAAATGTGTTTATTCAAGAGACGGCTCATCTCCACATAATAAAATATATTCGCTCTCTGTTGCTTCATCATATGAAAACAGCAAGACACATCCAACAAATGTGGAAGGTTAAGTGGCATGTTTGAAATTTGTCCTGGGGAGCTGTGTAAGGCACCTCAAAGAAGCAGAAGCTGGTTTAGCCGCACAGCTCCTGGAACAGGTACCACGCGTGTCCACAGGGTAGGCAACTGAGAAAGCATGCTGTGCACAGGGCCTGCAGCTGTGAAGACAGCTGTGGTTTTAAATAAGAGCCCCGCCCAGAAGTCACGAGGGCAAATGCTGCAAATTAGTGATTTTCGAGAGAGCTGCCTCTCATATGGGCAGTTCTGTGCAAACTGCTTGGGGAAGTAGCAGCAGAGATACACTTACTTAGCAACAGTTAGTGATTCTCCTGAGAAATGCTAGGAAAACCAGTGGCAAAGTAAGAACTCAGACAAAATAAACAATGGAAAGGTATTTAGGGAAGTTTAAGGTACAGCTTTAACCCCTGAGATCAAAATGATACACTTCAACTACGATGCTCCCCGAATATATCCCCAATGGGTTAGTTCCTCGAGTGCTGAACATTTATATTAAGTACATGCGTCAGCCACTTACCATGTCTGACTTCTAAAATGTTTAGTTACAATGCCCTGAAAAATGTTTATCTTCACAAACTACAATCTGGGTATAGGAGAAGCCTATTATAGCATACTGAGAGTGGCCAACCACCTCAGTTGCCCACAACAAAGTGGTTTCTAAGGGTGCAAGAATTTTTGGTACTGAAACTGAGACAGTCCCCAGCAAAGCAGACTGGCTGGCTGCCCTCATTCTTAGTACAGTAATATGAGCTCCACAGTATAACTGCAAACATCACCACCAATACTGAGAGCTCCATAGAATGCCAAACTAAACTGTACAGAAGGCTCCTAATAAACTTGAAAATAAAAACCCATAAATAAGTCCCAGAGATATAATGTACATCATGGTGACCGTAGCTACTAATACTGTATTGAACATTTGAAAGTGCTACGTGAATAGATCTGAAAAGCTCTCATCACAAGAAAAAAAAAACTGGTAACTGTGTATGGTGATAGATGTTAACTACACTGGCTGTGCTGATCATTTCATGATGTATACAAGTATCGGATCATTACTGTACAGCTGAAACCGATGTAATGGTATGTCAATTATCTATATAAATAAAAATGTAAATGTTCATTTGTTCAAAATCCGAAAGTTCTGCACCGATTGCTTTGAAATTTTGACACAACGTTGAATTCGAATACGAGCATGTTTTTATATACCTACATTATATAGATGTCACACCTGTGACAGGTAAAAACATGCTTTTTTTGAAAAAACAGGTAAAAACATGTTTTTGAAAAACAGCACCATCTGTTGGACGTAAAAGTAACACACGCTACGAACTTAACAATATTATTCAGTCTAACATTCAAAGCCAGGCAGTCACATACAAGTCCATCGACACTGTTGTGGCAGCAGATGAAAAGGGCCAGGCTGGGCTGGGGCTTGGGGCACAGGCAGCCGCCGCAGTCCCCCCGACACTGGCGGCCGAGGGCTCAAGGGGAGTGTGGTGGGCGAGGGCAGGGGAGCTTCCTCGGCTCCTTTTTCCCCCAGCTCTTGAGCGGCTTGGTGAGGGCCTCTGCCGGCAAGAATAGAGAGAAGCCAGGCTGCTTTGGGGGAGGGGCACGGGGTGCGGGGCACGGGCCACTGGTGGGGAATGGGGGTGTAGGCCCACGCTGGGGAGCCCGGGCTGCAGAGGCGCACATGTGTGAGGCCAGACCAGCCGGGCAGGGCGGGGGTGGCGGCGTGCCAGGGGCAGCTGCCCGGGAGGGTACATTGTATGCTTAAACATATTAGAAACGTGCGCTTTCTCTTTTCTTTCTTTTCCATTTACACAGGCCAAACCACAGCAATGCGTGGCTGGGTACAGCTAGTATCTCAATAAAAAAAGATTCTAATTCAAAAATAAAAAAGTTTAAAAAAAACACCCCATATGGACTGAATGCCTGTTGGGTCTCCCTTTGAGCTTTTGGTATTTTATAGACAGAGCCTGCGACCCAAGCTCTGGCACCCTCCAGGGGGTCCAGGCAGCAGAGGTGGCACGAGTGAGTAACAGTTTGCATCCAGGCGGGCTTCACTCCTTCAGGGTGACCTACTAAACCAGTCCTAATGCAACCTTTCCAAGGAGGATAACAAGTCCTCCTAGCATGCTGTCAGATGATGCCAGATTCCAACACTGGGTCCTTATTTACATGAGATGATGGTGTGTCAGAGCATTTGGCTGAAAAGACCATGTTTCCAAATCAATTTGGTAGATAGCTAGGGCTGCTCTAAATCAGAGCAAAATATATGGCAATGAAAGGCAGGAGAGGAACCATTCATTTAGGCAAGTCGTGTAATCAAACATCCACTTCTCTTCACAGGGCTCTTGGCTGTTGCTGATTTTCTGTGCAAGCTTTTGGAATATTTTGAATAAGAGCTAGAAGTCAAAGAAAGAAAAAGCACACACACAAAGCCCCCCCCACACACACCCCGTTCCTCACATTTCTGTTTCCTACTATGTGGTCCAGTGTGGTGTCACCTGCTAAATGAAACCAAGCCAGGCCCTCCACTCCACCAGCACCAAGGTCTGCCACAGGCCCTATAATTTATGATCCTGTTTAATCCTCCAAACATCCCCAGGAACAAGGATATCACCCCCACCCCTGACTTCCAGATAAGGAGGTTGAGCACCTTGCCCAGGGTCAAACAGCTCCTAAATGGCACTTGGTTTTTGGTCTGCCTGTCTCCAAAAGCTTATATGAGCACCTACTAGGTGTCAGATACTGTGGTAGCTCTGGGATACTAATGGATAAACGGCAGAGAATGTGTCTTGAAGAGGCTCACAAGTTGGGAGGAAAATATAAGAAACACCGCCACTAACAATTATTACAATTACAGAGGGCTTATCAGGTGCCAGACATCATGCAAACTGTTTCCCAATCTGTATTTCAGTTAATCCTCTCATTATCTATTGAGATAGCTATTATTTTCCATGTTTTACAGGCGCTGAGGCTTGGAGAAGTTAAGCAACTAGACCAAAGTCACAAGGTTAATTAGTGATATCTTCCGAGTCCAGACTATTTAACTAGACTGACAAATGCAGCCCACCCTTGGTGCACATTAACGAAGTAGATGGACAACTGAGTTTACAAGCAGAAAGAATCACTAGTAATTGGTACTTTTGGAGAAGTTTTCAAGAATACAAGAAATGGTGATGAATCCCAAAGGAAGACGTGGTGACTGATGACCATGACAACAGCAACAACATGAATGGTGATGGGGAGGGAAGATGGTCCAGCCACCATTTCTTCAATGATTTATTTTGTGCTAGCCCTTTCACTTCCATTACCTTACCCCATCCCATAACAAGCCTCTGAGGTAGGTACCATTATCAGCTTCATTGCACAGAGGAGTGGCTGAAAGTCACATGGCCATACAGGATGGAGTCGGGACTCAAACCCCTGCAGAAAAGACAGTGCTATGGCTGTGCTCTTAATTACCACCTCATTCTGCCCCTTCGCTAATGCAGTGGAAGAAACAGGAGGAAACACACTCTACCTCCCAATGGGAAGAGCCTCAAAGTCATGTTGCAGGGTGGGAACACAGGAAGGGTACGACCTACCAGACCAGTCCTAATGCAACCTTTCCAAGGAGCATAACAAGTCCTCCCAGTGTGCTGTCAGGTGACGCCAGGGCACTTATTTACAGGGGATGATGGTGTGTGATAGCATTTGGCTGAAAAGACCATGTTTCCAAATCAATTTGGTAGATAGCTAGGGCTGCTCTAAATCAGAGCAAAATATATGGCAATGAAAGGTAGAAGCCAGACTAGTCATTTAAACAAACTAATCAAACTAAGTTTGTGTAATCAAACTAAGAAAGAATATGACCCTCCTGTCCAAAATCTGAGTATCGCTGTTTTAAACTATGGCTATTTTGTAAGAACACCACGGGGTTGATGAGCCAAGCACATGACTCAGTGAAGGTAGGTCAGGTGGACAATGGAAGGACAATGTGACAAGGGGCCTCCCTGTAGGTAGACAGCTCCACCAGGAGGCAGCTGGCCTGCAAGTCTAGGGCTAATAAGGCTGCAGGGAGGGTAGGCAGAACTTGCCAGAGGTAGTTGAAGAGAAAAGATGGCTCAAGAATGAATCCAGAAAGTCCCCATCCGTATGACCGAGGGAATCCTATATAATAAAAGGGTAATATGCAAATTGACCCTAACAGCAGAACAACTGGGAGTGACTGGTCACTATGACACACACTGACCACCAGGGAGCAGATGCTCAATGCAGGAGCTGCCCCCTGGTGGTCAGTGCGCTCCCACAGGGGGAGCTCTGCTCAGCCACAAGCCAGGCTGCCAGCACAGCAGTGGTGGCGAGAGCCTCTCCACCTCCTCAGCAGCACTAAGGATGTCCAACTGTAGCTTAGGCCTGCTTCCCGCTAGCAAGTGGACATCCCCCAAGGGCCCCCGGGCTGCCAGAGGGATGTCTGGCTGCCAGCTTAGGCCCAATCCCCCAGGAAGTAGGCCTAAGCCACCAAGTGGACATCTCCTGAGGGGTCCCAGATTGTTAGAGGGCACAGGCCAGGCTGAGGGACCCCACCCACCCACCCCCAAGTGCACAAATTTTGTGCACCAGGCCTCTAGTAATAATATACCACTAAACAAAAAGAATCTCCACAAAGGGACTGAATTTGGTTTTCACATAATGAAACTGAGGAGTGAGTGGAACAACCAGGCAGATGTGCCTAGGGAGAAGCATAGAGTGAAATCTGGGTATGTGGGAGGCAACTAGAAAAAGTGGTGTGGAAGCTTCCTTCAGGCAGGCTCTTTGTTGCAAACAATTGACTCTGGCCAGTGTAAGACACAAGCATATTAAAGGATATAAGGTAGCTGTGAGTGTTAAACAAAGCTGGAAAACCAGGTTTTGAGGCTGAAGAGGCAGAAGCCGTACCTCCTATCACATGCAAAAATGCTTCCAGGAAGAAACACTGGCCTAAGCACAGATCACCCTACTCCTAGCCTTACCATTGTCACTGCTGATGGCAATGCTGGATGCTCATAATGCTGGGACCCTGCCCACTGCTGCCCCTGGAGAGTGGATGTAGCTATGAACTACCACACCAGGATGAATCCTGCCTTCTCTGAGACAACAGCTAAAGATTCAAAATCTGCTTCAGGTGTGCTTGCATGGTTAAGACCAGGTCACATACCTGAGTCTAGCTGCAAGGGAAGCAGGAAAGAACATCAAGGCATCTAGCTTCAATCACAACAGGTAGTATCTGCCTCCCTCCAAGACACATATGGGAGGGGAAATGGAGTTCAAAGGTACTGGAAGGTCAAGAATGATAAATGTCCTTTGCAATATCTGTTCTGCCTTCTAAATAATTGCTTGTTAATTTTACATGTCTCCGAATGAAGAGAGTTTAAGATGGCAATATTAAGATTTTGGACAAGATGGTCACATTATTTCTTAGTGGAGTAGAAGCTGCTATACTAATACAGTTGATTTTTCATGCTGTGGGGGAGCCAGTGGTCCCGGGATGGGCTGTCAGCGGGCTGAGAAAAGCAAATCTCCTGCAGCATGTGGCAAGTGTGGGACACTGGGACCATTTTTAATTTACTGATAAGTGAAATTTTAAAATGTGACATCTTTGAGTACTGCTGCCCTGGTCTATTAAACAAAGAGAAGCAATTCCCATGCCAATATCACCCAATTAACTTAACCTGATAATGCAGGAGTCGGGGGCTGCCAGGATGGCCTAGATTGCAACTGAACAGCACCTGCTTCCACTTACAGAAACGCGGCTTCACCCTTATACAAAGACAGAGACAGATCATTTTGTACTGTGTAGGTTTACACCCCAAAGCACACCCGGGGCCGGCTGTCATCACATTCTAGTAGGGAACCTTGTCCTCCCACTGCAGCACCCTCTCTCCCTACTTTCTATGCAGCCTTGGCTGTTGAAGGGCATGGGTAAAAGGATTCACTCTGGCAGGGCTGTACTCTCTGAGTGTCCATGAAAGAGTCCTGATGGCGGTGATTGCACAACTCCGCAAATATACTGAAAACCCTGAATTGTACACTGTTCGTAGGTGAATTAAACAGGGCGCGGCAAAAGTGGTTTACATTGTTTGTATGGAAAATCTAATCTAATAATAGAGGAATATGCAAATTTGTCCATTACAGTGTCACATCACAACCGGATCAGCAGGCTGCATCCCTGCCCTCTGCTCAGGCAGCTGCAAGGCCCGGGGTAGGAAAGGATACGATAGGAGGGGATAAGGAGAGTGAGAGGAAGGCAGGCCTGCATGCAGACAGGCTGACAGGAGAAACAGAAATACAGAAAGGGAACAAGAAAAAGACGCAGGAATGGAAAAGGGAAGGAAATGCAGGGCTGCATGTGGAAGGGAGTGGCAGCTGCAGTGGGGCAGAACAGTGGGCCTGGTGAGGGACAAGGCACAGGCGGTGAGCAGAGGGGAGCCCTGCCCAGACTCGTGAGGAGGGTGGTGGTGGCCGTTGGCGGGGAGGCGCCCACGGGTCTGGGATGGAGTGGAGGACAGTCCAAGGCCTTCTGGGTGGAGGCACTTCTGCTTTGCGGCAGCAGCACCCATGCCCCCATGCCGTGCAGGCCTCGGCCACCTTGCTGGGCTGGGTGTACCAAGCAGGGGGAGGCCAGGGAAGGGGGGCAGCAAACATCTGGCCAGGGCTGAGCCCTGGGCTGGGGGATAACGCCCCCCCTCCCCAACAGAAGCTTTAAGAAGGGAAGGAAGGAGGGAAGAACTTTATAAAGGAGTCAGTAGAGAGCTTTTAACTAAAGAAGGAAAGAGGATGTATGAGTGAACTGTAGGAGCTATAATGAAAATCAAGTATAGTTGTGTACTGGGGATTCCTTTTAAAGGTAGTCAGAAAAGAAAAAAGATAAATGATAGTGAATAATTAGGCAGGTAGATAGATAGATAGATATTAAAACAGTAGAAGTAAGTAGAGAAGAATGTGGATGAGAGAGAAAGAGAGAAGAAAAGTTATAAAGGGGGAGCCAGTAGAGCTTAAAAGGAGAATGGAAAGAAGGAAGGAATGGGGGAGGGAGCAAAGCAGGTCAGAGGGAGGAATTGAAGAAAAAAATTAAGGTGGGAAGGAAGGAAAAGGGGAGGAAGGACCGGGTAAAAATAAAGGAAAGAAGGAATGTGGGGAGGGAAGGAGGGCAGGAGAAAAATGGGAAGAAGGATGATGAACAGAAATATGAAATAAGGAGGAAAGAAAAGTTTATAAATGTTGAGTCCGTAGGAAAAAGTGTTACATAAAGGAAAGAGAAAAATTGTGTGAGAGAAGCTAATAAGAAAGTCAAATACAATTGTGTGTGAAGGGGATTAAGATTTTTTTAAAAAGTTAATAGGGGTGACCAGGCCGACAGGGGAGGGCAGTTAGGGAGGGATCAGCTGGCAGGGGAGGGCAGTTTGGGGGATTAGGCAGGCAGGCAAAGTGGTTAGGGCAAGCAGGCACGTGAGCGGTTAGGAGCCAGAGGTCCCCGATTGCAAGAGGGACTGGCAGTTGGACATCCCTTGAGGGCTCCCGGATTGGAGAGGGTGCAGGTCAGGCTGAGGGACACCTCCTGCCCTCAACTGCCCCCCCCCGCCCCCGTGCACAAATTTTGTGCTCTTGGCCTCTAACAATACAATAATTGATAAGTAATAATACAAGAATAAACTATTTCGCATATTCAGAACTGTATATCTACTCTGACCACTCTGTATCATATGGGAATTACATCTCAGTAAAGCTTTTATTGAAAAACAACTAGTAGATGTAATTTTAGTTATTGGATGGTACTAAATGCAAGACAGTGGTCTAAGCATTTTTTTTTTTAAGTTTTATGAGGAGCCCATAAATAGGTACCATTGTCACCTGCATTTTACAGGTAAGAAAACTCAGCTGCAAAAGACGAGCTAGCGTGCCCAAGGTGACAGGGATCCAGGATTTCAATGGAAGCAATCTAACTTCACAGCCACGTTCTTAACAGCTATACATGTACAGAGGTGCGGGCTCAGACAGGGGCCCGGCGGCACTTGTCACGACAGAACATGGGACACACATAAATGTCCACCGATCGGGAATAGTCCAAACACATTCCGACACCCGTCCACTGAAAAGAGGGGGGACCTGCGTATGTGCTGCTATGGAGAGACAACAGGAACAACGTCCCCAGCTGATGTGTCTTTCTTGCTCCCACCTGGGCTTTTCACAGAACACTGTACGTACATAAGCGTGACAATTTTTTGTCATCTTTCATGAAAAACTAATAGCTGGTTTCCTCTGAGAAGCAGGTCAGTGCTGGCAGAGAGTCTGACTTTGTCTCTGAATACCTTGTCTGAGTTAATTTGGTTTTCCAAACTCTGAGCACGGCAATTCTAACTTCAACGTCAGGGAAGCCTTCGCTAACCCACCAGACCAGATCAGGGCCCCGCACTGCATGTCCTCATCTCACCACTCACCACACTAGGGCCACTTGCTCCGGTGTCACTCTCTCCAGTGTCACTTGCAAGGCCGCCATTTCATTTCATTCCATTCCATGGCTTTTTCTTGCACGTGCTCTCTCTCTCTCTCTCTCCCTCCCTCCCTCCCTCTCGCCTCTGCCTAAAGACAGGCACTAAGCTGGTTTCTTACTAAGCAGTGCCAGGCACATAAGCAGACCCTCCACAATGAACTGCTGTTATGCATAAACAAATGAGTAAATGGATTTAAGGTCAAATTACTTGACTTCAACTGCCACAGTCCAGGGCCCAAGCAGTGATTGGTGGGACAGAAAGGCACTAGGACTAGAGATACAGTGGCACAAGCAGCCTTGAGTACAACTTAAGAAAATGATGTAGTACTTTGATTACAAACGTGTACTTTCACCCTGGCTGGTGTGGCTCAGTTGGTTGCCAGTTAGATTCCTAGCCTGGGCATGTGACAGGGTTTCGGGTTCCATCTCCATTGGGTGGTATACAGGAGGCAGCAGATGGATGTTTCTCACATCAATGTTTCTCTCTCTCTCTCCCTTCCTCTCTCTCTAAAAATCAATACACACACACACACACACACACACACACACACACACATATCGTTGGGTGAGGATTAAAAAAAACCCATCTACTTAAAAACACATACACATTTACTTTAAAAAGAACATTTACTTTTATCTACTCCCAGAGAATTTATGGAACCATAGTCCTTCCCGTTTCAAACCCTTTCCATTACCTTTTCCTAATTAATTGAGGTATGTAAATTCATTGATCTGAAACCTGGCAAGCATAAACATTTATTTACTCACGTAGCGATCCGGTACCACATTGCTAACAGATCAAGCTTAACCAGGTTCTACAGGTTTTGAATTACACAGGTTATTAGACAAGATTCATTTAATTTTGCATCTACCTGCTACAGCTTATTGCACTGGCTGCTCCCAGACATTTAGAGCAACTCACTGTTGCATCTGTACCATGAGCGAACTTAGGATACAATTAATAAGATAAACTGTTTGACATAACAGGGCTCTGGTAGGGTATAAAATATACTTAAGTGTGCTTGGGGGAAAAAGATTAAGGAAGGTATATTATCCAGGTGAAATTTCTAAAGATGTTACCTTACATATCAGTATAAAATTTCTTCACAAGAATATTTATGGATTATGACAGCAGTATTTCACCTAAATAACTGTATTAAGAAAGTAGTAAACTTTTTATACAACCCTAACAATATATATTAAAAGGAACCTACCAATAGTTCCGCTAAACTATTTAGGAACTGGAGGGAACAATATAGATTCCAAACACTCCATGAGGGTCTATGTTCTGGTGATCGCACAATGGGTGTCCTCAGCGGTCTGGGTACTTAAATGTGCTCCGTTTTCCAACCTCATTGTTTTTTTTTATTTCACATTCTGATCACTTGACCAATTACTTGATCATTAAACTCCTTTGGGATCATGCCCCTTTTTAGCATTTCATTTGTTGCAGAAAATAGGCCCATCCAAGAGGTGAAATGTTCCAATTCTAGAAAATGAGTGTTCGCAGAAAAAAACAATGAGAGGAGAGATGTAAATATTCCCACCAGCTAAGCAGAAGCTGGAAAGACACTAGTTTTGTCTACACCATATGTGTGTGCCAGGGGATCTGTAAGCTTGCACAGGAAGGGCGGAGGGTGGACGTGGGCTCCAGAGCTATTCTGCTCTGAAGGCTGGCCCGGCATCTCTGAGCAGACCATCACGGATTCCCTACCAATGTCCTCTCCGGTCCTGTCGGTGCCGAGGGAAAGCAGATGGGAGCTGAAAACAAGATCAATGATTTTCGTTCCTTGGCTCCTCATCCTTCTTTTGAGTCAGAGCCCTTAAAGCAGTGGTTCTCAACCTTCTGGCCCTTTAAATACGGTTCCTCATGCTGTGACCCAACCATAAAATTATGTTCGTTGCTACTTCATAACTGTAATGGTGCTACTGTTATGAATCGTAAAGTATATATCTGATATGCAGGATGGTCTTAGGCGACCCCTGTGAAAGGGTCGTTCCGACCGCCAAAGGGGTCGCGACCCACAGGTTGAGAACCGCTGCCTTAGAGGATATGATGAAAGCTATACTAGTAGACCTTCTCCCACTCCACTCCTCAAAGCATCTATGCAAATACACTGGATTTGGCCCAGTTTTATGGGTCCCCCTCGCTGGATGAAGCCTATTAATGGACTTGGAACCCAGGTTAAGAAACCTACGTCTAGAATTCCCCAGTTTGACATTATATTTCTTAGTGCCCCGGAAGGGAATCCTCATAAAAATTTTCTTTTAAATCTAACATTTTCAGTGAAAATCTGTGTCTTAGATATGGGTATAATTTTGTTTCTTTGACGACTCTCTGTTCTCCCTTGCATCTTATCAACCACAATGGCCCTATGTGCTTCTGTCTCCTTCCCTCTGGTCTTGATTTCCTATATGAACTTATATTTTCTTTGGTCCTGAATAGTTGATTCTTATACTTTTTCCACTGTGTGTTTCTGTTCATTTTAAGCCTTCCCAAATGCCCCATGGAACAAAAACATAACACAAGGATCTCTCAATTTTCAGTTTTTGATCCAAACACTACAAACCAAACAGAAAGAATATGGAAGGTGTTGTTTTTCTTAATCAAAAGACAATTGTTAATTGCCTGCTGTTACTCAGCTCCAGTCATTTATTTTCATTGAATAATCAAACGTCCACAATTTCCTGGCTACAATTAAGCAGTTTTTAGCCTTTAGTTAAAAGTAGAGTTTCTGCATGAAGTTCACATTTTGGTCAATTATAATATCCACATACGGGCTATGAAGAGACAGCTCCAACCAGTCACACAGGAGTGTCCACATGTGCACACAGAAAGGGCTCTTACCCTGGGGCCATGGAGATCTGTGAAGCCGGATGGGGAAAATCTACATTTTCACTAACCTCTAGCTCAGGGGTGAGGAACCTTTCTTCCTGCTGAGGGCCATTTGGATATTTATAACATCATTCACAGGCCATATAAAATTATCAACTTAAAAATAAGCCTGTTATATTTGGTCAAACATTTCATGTACTCATCCCTAATGCCTTGGCAGGGTCAGACCAAATGATTTCGTGGGTCTTACACGGCCCACAGGCCGGACGTTCCCCACTCCTGCCTAACTGATATTTAGTGTTTCCTTCTACTATGACTTGGGCAAAAAAAACCACATAGTGGTATTAATGCTCCTGTGACTCTGTCACCAGCAGAAAGCACAAGGATTTTTCCTGTCCTGTTACAGCTATTGTAGTATCTCGAAATACTGTTGAAGCTCACCACTGTGGAATTGTTGCAGTTATGAGCCCCGCCTTTAGATTGTGTTATATAATAGATCAACAAAGAAGCATGTATCTCACTGTATCGAATAATTTTTAAAATATTTTGATAACTGTATTTCAATATAATTGGTTTCCCTTGAAATGCCACGCATTTTATTTTAAGCATTTAAAAACATTCTGAGAGGTAGGCCAAAGGCACTACCCATCCGCCAAGGGGTCCACGCTGCCCCACTGGGAACAAAGAGGTGACAGCCTGCAGTCAGTGCAGCCCCTGGGCCATAACGCCACGTGGCACGTGCTGGCGGGGAGGGAGAATGATTACTGAGGCCAACACTGCTGCTTCTGATCGCACACCTAATCACAAACAGCTTTTCAAGTAATGCTCCAAGCTCCCTAATTAGCAATATTAGGTAAATGAGCTCAAAACACTTTCAATCAGCCTCAGCCGAAGGGAGGTAGTGTCGCTGATTGCCTGGCTGCTTTAACAGCACTTACGATGGATGTGGAGGAGCCACAGAGCCACGGAGCCACAATCTGGCTGATCGCTCCTGGTAACACACTCAGCAATCGCCTGCACAACCTGCAGGAGGAGCCCAAGTGGGCAGCCCCCGCCCATTCCAGGCGTGTCCCTTTCTGGTACTCACATAAACCCCCTTTTATGTTTCTGTAGATTAAACGGTACACCAAATTGTCTTTAATTTTGCATTTCTTGGAGCCTAGAATAGGCACTTGAAAATAAAAACTCCAGGCTAATTATACAGCTGAGGAAATGAACCTGCGCTAACTAAGCTTCTTTTAACAACAACAAATCCCAATGTAATAGGGACAAAAGGTTTCTGTTCCGTGGAAGCTTCCTGAGTACCTACAGAGTGGCAGGCATGCAGGCCCTTATCACTTCCATGACAGGGACTAGACACTGGCTGCACAAAAGACACAACATGGAAGGCAACAGCCCGTGGATCCCGAGAGATGTCCTCCAGGGAACTGGCCAGTGCTCACTCAATGCAAGTACCCGAGAGGATCCCACATCGAGCCAATCCTTTTGACTTCAAGCCCGAGGAGAAACTGGCCTGGGGCACGAGAAGGAAGTCTGAAAGCAGCACGGTTTCCATTAGCTCCCACACGGGGAGATTAGCGTGCCTACCTCTGGTGAGGAGAGAAGATTAACCAATCACGATATTCCGATCCATGGAGTGCAACTGCCGTTATTAGAAACCTGACATAAACCTCCATGTATCAACATAAAAGGATTTTTCCAGACAGATGGAAAGGGAAAAAGTCACAGAACAATGTGTACCAAGTGATGACACTGACGTAAGACAAGTTGGTCGCATACATACCTTTAACTACGGTAACCTTAAGAAGGACTTGGGGGTGGGAGGTGAGGATGGGCTTTACAGTTTATTCTAGATAGAGATTTGAAATCTTTACAAAGAGAATCTAGTCACATATTACGTGTATAATTTAAAAATCCAATAAAATAACAATAAAACAGATCTACTGCCACCTGAGTTTAAATCCTACCAAAGATCAGAATGAAAATAATCTCATGTTTCCATGTGTCCATATTCCTTATTTCTGGGTCAAACATGGATTTTTGTCTGTTTGATTCACTGATGCAGTACAAACATCTAGAATAGTGCCTGGCACAAAGTGAACATTCAATAAGGACTTGTTTAAAAAAAAAAAGAATTAATTATTCATTTAATTCAGAAATTTGTGCTGAGTGCCTTCCAGGTGCTTGGTCTCTTAGGCCATGGGAAACATAAAATGACTGATTTGACCTCATTCACCGAATACCTTTCGTGTGCCCACAGTGCTGGGTACTAGATGAAAATGCACACCGATACAGATACACGCACCCGCTGCCCTTTAGAATTTAGAATTAAGCTTGGGGAAGGTGAACTTGTGGAGGGTTGGAGGAATGAGATAAGGCCTTTTGTTCGCTAGAGCCTTAATCCTTGCTTTGGTTTTCAAAATTATGGCTCTGAAGCTTTGCTTATCTTAGTCTGCCTTGTACCAGAATTATGTCCATGCATTTGTGCCTGCCCGCTTGAGGAAAATGAACACCGACTTTCCTGGTCTGTGTGAACAACGAAAGGACAAATGGCTTATTCTTTGCCTGAAGCCCAGGGTTCCAAAGCATTCCGTCTTTGCTCGGTGACTTTATTCCCCAATTCTGGCCACTCCTAATAGAATTAGGAATCTCCAAGTGGGGAAGGAATCTTAATGGTCATTTGACCGGCCCAGGCTAGTCTTATATGAACCTTGGCCCAGCTATTCACATCTAATTGAAGGTGAAGGGCTCCCCAACTAGAAGAAATGGGACTTTTCAGGTCTCACTTGGGTCTTTTCAGAAAACCAGAATGCCGTTTATCAGTAATTCCCATAGCATCTCCTGATCCTAACTACCATTCCATCGACTCCTTTCCTCTCCAACCTTTGCAGCCATACCTGCAGAAGCCCTGTCCTCCTCCATCTGGGAGTTAAGACTTTCCACCTAAGTGGATTATATTGCACTCACCTACAGCAGTTACCTCTGTGCACACACCCTCTCTTTCTTTTCTTTTTTTTTTTTTTTTGTTAATCCTGATGCAGGGTTCCCTCCCCCAACCCCTCGTGATTTTTAGAGAGAGTGGAAGGGAGTTGAAGAGAGATAGAAACATTGATGTGAGAGAGACACATCGATTGGTTGCCTCCCACACAGGCCAGACTAGTCCTGGGATCAAGCCTGCAACCAAAGTATATGCCCCTGACCAGAATTGAACCCAAGACCCTTCAGTCTGCAGGCGGATGTTCTATCCACTGAGCCAAATCAGCTGGGGGCCATCCCCTCTCTTTTCAATGTTTCAAAATCATTTCTAAATCCCATTCCATTTTTCACTTTGGTCTCAACAGAAATAGTCCCCAAAATTCAAATATAAGATGCCCTGGATCGTGTTAACTTTGAAATTAAAATGGATTCTGTGTTAACAAAGAAGTCAACTTGAGGAACAACACAAAATCAGAGGGAGGATAAAGACTTCTGCTTCTAGTGATCAAAGGTTTCTTACTCTATAAATCCAAAGAGCTCAATACTGAAGATCCATATGTTCTTACCCAAAAGGGTCTGTGCCAAGTAGCATTTGAAATTTGAAGTTTTTCAAACTTTAAAATACCAATACTGGGCATAGGGCAAATAACAAGTAACACCTGAAGCTGGGTCTTGAGTATCATTTCCCTAACAAATATATGAACACATGAATATTCTCACTAAGTAGGATAAATACAGACTATAAATAGCCTCATGCCAGTACAGGTCAGTTTTGCTGCCAACTGCGTAAGTTTCAAAATTACGATAAACCTCTTAGTTTTCAGAGCTTTCTGAATTCAGGAATGGCAGGTAAGGGATTATGCATGTATATATTACCCAACGCAAAGAGCCAGGTCTAAGTCTCCCGACCATTCCACATAAAGATCCTTTTAAAGCAAAAATGTTTGGTTGTCTTCCTGGATATTTTCATCAAGTTCTGTTTAGGAGGTCCTGAATGGCAGAAGTCACCCCCTGATTTAGTTATTCAAACTGGTTACAAAGCAAAATAAAACCTACAAAGTTAAAGCATTTCCCTTTGAAAGCTGGGCATGGTAAGACTAAAATACTGATAGCTTTCTTGCTAAACACCATTATCTTTTAACAGTTGAAGGGACTTTTCACAAACCACTTGCATACACACAAAAATTGTACATAATACATTTGTTGGCAGAAAAATGGCACCAAGGTGTTAGTTAGACCAGTGGAGTCAGACCAGACCTCAGTTCAGCAACCTCAGTACTTGAGTGCTAAGAAAGAATTCAGAGCCAAGTCTCAAACTATAGGAGAAAGTTTATTTAGAAAGTCACAGAGGTAGAAGTGAGATGAAGAAGAAAAGGGCTCAGGAAACAAGTTACAGAGGCAAAGAAGGACCCTTGGAGTTTAGGAGAGAGAGGCTGGGGGGGAGGGGGTGGGAACACACCTGGAGGAACAGGGTGGGGAAAGGCTCAGGCAGGCTCCATAGAGAGAGCCTCACCTCTTGAGGATATTTATCTGGAGGCCACAGGGGAGGATCCCAACAGAGATGCATCAGCTTTCCAGGTGTGTCTGCTCAGGGCCTTGGCCTCTACTGACTGGTCAGTGCCAGGCAGGGGGTCATTAGTCAGTGCAGGTGGTCCCGAGGTCAGCCAAGGTGTCACTTATCTGGTTTTGCTGTTTTTTGGGGGGGCCTGGAGCTGAAACTTGAACTGAGGCCTTGATGTATTTGATGCACGTCAAAAGCTCACTGTCCTGGGAGCTTAAGGCTTAAGGACTGTTCACCAACTCCCTTCTGGTTCCCCCCTTGAAGGGGGTCTAACACACACGACTAGCAACATGCTAGGGAAGGGAAGGTCAGGGGAGGGTCGGGACCCCATGACCAGCGATACGCTGTGGGAGGAAAGGTTACCCTAGCATATTGCTGGTCCTTGTTTTCCCTGTTTTGCCTATTGCTAAGCACCCGGAGCTTTCCACCCCGGTGACCTTCTGCACCTGGCCTATCGTCCTTGCTATACTCTTACTGTCTAACTGCCCACCACACATTGAAATGCAAAAAAAAAAAAAAAAAATGCAGGGCCCTGTATTTCAGTCTAGTAGCTGCTTCTCAAACTTGACTGTCTGTAAGATTCACCGGCAGATCCGTTGCCCTGCTGACTGTCTCACTGGGTCTGGGTGGGCATTTCACACAAGCTCCTGGCTGCTCTCTGGGGCCCACCCTTCTTGTAGGTGGCTGCTAGGAGAAATGCATGAAGTTTGGAAATACATGGACTTGAGTTAGATCCTGACTCCACCACTGACATGCTGAGTGACCCTGGGATAAGTACTTAACTGCTCTGAGCCAGATACCATCAGTAAAAATGAAAACAACAATGACACCTCCTTTTCGTGACTATAATGAGTAGGTGAGCTAGCAACCGTTCCTGGCAGATAACAGACCTTGAGGTCCTTCCTAGGCCATCTGTGGCAGGCTACATAATGGGCACCCAAGGATGTCCACATCCCGATGCCCAGAATCTGAATATGCTATCTTACATGGCAAGAGGGGAATTTGCAGGTGTGATAACTTAAGGATCTTGAGATGGAGAGATTATCCTAGGTTATCTGAATGGGCCAACGTATTCACAAGGGTTTTTATAAAATTAAGTAGGAGGAATAGAAATATGAAAGAATCAACGGTCAGAAAGAAGATGCCCTTTCTGGCTTTGAAGATGAGGGAAAGAGCCTAGGGTGTAGTCTCTAAAGCAGAAACCTTCAGAAGGAAGGCTTCTCTGAAGATCCATGTTTGACTTCTGACTTCCCGCATTTTAAGAGGATGCATTTGTGTTGTTCTAAGCCACTGAGTTTGGGGTAACTTGTCACAGCAGTCATAGGAAACTAACACACCGTCTAGGAATAACGCTCAGGCAGGCTGGCCTCACATCTCATCAAGGATTACCGAGGCCGAGTCACCACCTGGAAGGAAATCAGGTTAACAGCTGATCACGTGGAGGTCAACACACACAGAATTCTTCAAGGAGACTTTACATTAAGGGAAGGATTCCTTCCACATTTTCTGTTTTGATTGGTTATGGCAATCTAATCTAATAAAAGAGTAATATGCAAATTGACCACCACTCCAAGACACTTAAGCCACGCCCACCAGCCAAGCCATGCCTCCCAGCCAATCAGAGCGGCTGTATGCAAATTAACCCAGCCAAGATGGAGGCCAGCAGCCATGGAGATAGAGTAAACAGGAGGCTTCCGTTGCAACTGCCTGACTAGGCCGGTAGGCTTCTGCTCAAGCAACAATGTTTCAATTATAGAAGCCACGGAACTGAAGCAAACAGGAGGGTTCTGTTGCCTGCCTAGACCTCTGCTCAAGGTAACAAAATTTCAATTATAGAAGATAAATAAACCCCAGAAACCTGATTCCACCCAGCCTCGCTGGGATGTTGGGGCAATGGGAGCTGTGGGCAGCCTGAAAATGGCTCTCACAGACCCTCACACAGGCTGGCCACACCCCCATGGGGTGAGGGTCCCCATTGGGGGGGCTTGGCCAGCCTGCAAACAGCCATCAGTCCCTCACCCAGGCTGGCCAGGCATGCCAGCAGGTGGACATCCCCCAAGGGGTCCCAGACTGCAAGAGGGCCAGGTCGGGCTGAGGGACTCCCTCCCCCACCCACAAGTGCACAAATTTTTGTGCACTGGGCCCCTAGTTTTTAATAAACAGGGCTGGACACGTGTGTTAATAACAAACTACACCAACTGGCAGAAAGGAATCTCTTGCACTGTAATTGTATCATCCTGTTCCCACTTGTCAGCTTCCCACATAATTGCTGAAATCTAACAAGGCTCCTGGGGACAGTATCAGTGGGTCGATGCCTCAGCATCAGGAGGACCGAAGGCAGTAATCCTGGGCTCACGAGTGAAGGACTGAAAATCAATGGTCTCAATATGGATACAAATCTTGATCTGCTATTTGTAATGTGGCTTCTCCCATAGAGAAGCTTCATGAAAATAAAAAATACCAGGCTAACAAGAAAGATGTCTGCAGAATGAAACATGTTTTGCCCTGCATTCTTCAGCTCCAACAGCTCCTCTTAGCATCTCTGGTCTTGCATTTCCCGTACCAGACGCTGAGCTCCGCGGAAGGATCTAGGTATCCTCTTTCCGACTACTGCGTGCACAGCATCTAGCGCTGTTACACAATAAAAATTTGTGGATGAGCAAATGTTATGATAGAGATTGGCAATGAAAAAGCACATTATGACTTTCACTAGGAAAAGAATTACCCATAAAGTTCTTTTTCTCCAGTTTGAACTTAAAACTACTTGGCCCAAGATATTACTTCCGTGGAATTAAAAGTATGCTTTCTGATTTTATTCGCCTGTTAATATATGCATTTGATAATTAACAATGTGCTAAGCAGTCAAAGCAAATAATTACTTTTCTAGTGTCTGCCCCTGAATAAAAACTAAATGAGGAGGAAGCCACTAATTGCATATTTAAAAATGATAACTAGTTTTAAAACATTCCGTTTAATCTCAGACCACAACACTCAAACAGTCACAGCCCTTTCATTGGCTCAGCCCCACAGAACAGCCCAAATCTTCAGAACAGATATAAGTTCTGTTCGGCTTGCACTGAATATAAAATACATATTTAAACCAGTTCACAGTTACAAGGTCTCTGATCAACGGTAGAGCTGATCATAAAACCCTATCTTTCCATTTACGGGGCTTCCTTACAACCAGAGGGTCCCCAATAACCAACACCAACCTCATTCTCAAGCTCCTTCGGGCTACAAGACTCCCTAGGGCAGTGGTTCTCAACCTTCCACAATGCTGTGACCCTTTAATACAGTTCCTCATGTTGTGGTGACCCCAAACCATAAAATTATTTTCGTTGCTACTTCAAAACTGTAATGTTGCTACTGTTATGAATCGTAATGTAAATATCTGATACGCAGGATGTAGTTAGGTGACCCCCAAAGGGGTCGTGACCCCATAGGTTGAGAACTGCTGCCCTAAAGCGTCGGCAATAATCCATTGCAAGGGGCATCAATCTGATACAGGACTCACTGCTCTCGGGAACGAGGCAAACAGGGAGGCGAGAAAGGCAGCCACACACCAGCCTACAGAATCCCAGCTCTTAGCTAGGCCGGCTCTTAACCCCTCCTACGCCACTGAGGAACTCTCCCGACTCACACAGGAAGGGACTCGCACAGGAAGGGGCTGTTTGGGAAGGGGCCGGCTCACCACCGCAGGAAAACGAATCCTCCCACCACAGCAGACACCCAAATCCTAACCCACATTGATAATTCACTCCCATAGGATCTAGGCTTTCCTTACATTCCTTCACCCCCTAATCATTTGTCACCAGAGGGCCACATATCTCAACAACATAACCAGTCAATGTTCTGCTTGCTCTCAGATCTCTCCCCAGTGTGCCCGCAAACCTCCCCCCTCCCCATCTTTTCCCACTAACCAGGCCAGAGGGCAGGTTCCCAGTCAAGATTGGGAGGTTGACTCCACAACCCCGTCCCCACCCCCACCCAAATATCTACTAACCTTTGTAGACACTTTCTCTGGGTGGGCAGAGGCCTTTCCTGCCACCTCAGAAAAGGCTACCGAGGCAATTAAGGCCCTCACTGAACATCCTGGCCTGCCCACCTTCCTGTAGTCAGATAAGGGTCTGGCCTCCATCTCTAAAGTCACCCAAGGAGTCGCCACTGCGCTAGAGATCTGCCAAAGTCTGCCTGTCCCTTACCATCCTCAATCCTCTGGGAAGGTTACGAAAATGAATTCAACCTTCAAACAACACCTCGCTACACTAAGTCTTAGGGTCAGAGAAACCGGGGGTCACCCTACTCCCTTAGCCTTCATTCGCATTTGACCAACCCCTCGGGCCCCCACATTCCTCAGCCCTTCCGAGCTTATGTATGGCAGACCCTTCCTACTCTGAAACTTCCCAACCGCCTCTAGCCCAATGGTTCCCAACCTTGTTTAGGCCATGCCCCACCTAAGCATCTCTAAAATCCTGATGGCCCCCCTGTGACATATAATTCTTATTATTAAAAAGGTGGAGGAAGCCAAAAGGACTATTAACTTGGTCTCAACAAGCTTCCAAACAACATGGCACCCATGAAAGAAAAATATAAAAGAACGAAAGGACAGCTGGAGTACTGAGGAAGAAATCACTAAGAAATTATTTAAAAAATAATAATATGAAGGGATAAGACAAAATAGCAAATAAAGTTTCAAAACATATAAGGGAACTGAAACGCATAAATATGTCACTATATATATTTATATGCTGTATATGAGGCCCCTAGAACCATAAGAAATGCAAAAAATTCACTGTTAATAACTCATTCTCAAATTGCCCCCCTTAAAAATCTAATTGCCCCCCTGCGGGGCATGTGCCCCACATTGGGAACCACTGCTCTAGCCTTTTGGGAGATTATCTCCGCACCCTCAACCTCACTTGCCACCTCCTTCGGCAGCACACCGGCCAGCTCTCCCCAGGCCTACCACTGACTCTCCCCTTGACCTGCCACTAGAGCCGGGAGACTGGGTATTTCTCTGGGCATCCTACATCACGGGGACACTAAAGCCCGAATGGACAGGCCCACACCAGGCACTCCTGACCACACCAACAGCGACCAAACTACGAGGATATCCATCCTGGGTCTACTCCTCCAAGTTGAAGCGAACCCTTGCACCCCAGACTCCATCACCAATCAGCTTGTAGCTGAGTGTCAGCCTCGGACCAACTGGCCTCAAATTTACAAAAATTCCTGAGGAACCATAAGCCCTGGGCCCTTACCCTACTCCCCTATGAGCCAGGCTTCCCCCATTGCCTCTCACTGTCCTGTTTGTGCTGGTCCCTGTCTTTTGGCCCCTGCCCTGGGCAGCCCCCTTCCTACCGCAGAACACTTACCCTATCTTTCCTCAGAGAAGTCCCTTCTCCTTTTCGTCCCAGGGCTGAACACAGTTCCTGATGTTCTTGTGGGATTGTTATCTGCAGGGAGATTTCAGAGATTTTTCCTGGGACCAACTAAGCTGGCTAGAAGTCAACTCTGGGGATTACCTTAACTAGAATTTAGCCTGGGAGGCCCTTACTCACTCTTTATTCTGGCTGGTAGTACTCCTCCGAGTCTCCCTTGTCATTTTTTACTTTTTAATGAGCCATTGCCTTTTACCATCTGGTTGAAATTACGCCTGTATCTGTTAGAGTCTACGATGACCCCCCAAGCCTTCTCCTCTCTTATTGTGTATGCAGGTCTACCCCATACCTCTTTACTACCTGCTAAGTCCTCATTATCTCTCTCGAACCCTCAATCTAACACGTCACCTCCTCCACACCACCAATCCCACTCTCTCGCAGGACTGCTGGCTCTGTCTTCCCCTCTCATCAACAGGCTACACGGCAGCCCCAACCTCCTTATACACATGGGCCAACCCCAGTCTATCCTTCCACTGTAAGATGCATGGAAGGCCCCTGTTCCAACTCCGTGCCTTGGTGAACTTTATAACTTTCAACTAACAGAAACTACAGGAGGTACGCTCACAGGCAGAGCCGTTCCATCACTCCGGTCATATTTAAACAACATAACTGAACACTCATTCAATAAAGTCCCCATCTTAGGACACTGTCCTAGCATATCAGGCATCTCTCTGCATCAACAGAACACTCCCTGCAGGAAAAGTTTTAGGATATCTTGATTAATGTCTATGCAACTTTACTCTCAACTTTCCTCCAACTGGGCTATTGCGTAACCCAACAGCCCCTTTTCTGAACCCATGTGCCTCCGCATTTGGTGATCAGCCTGGCCCATCATCTTAGCAACCTTCCCAACAACCAATACCTCCCAGTTCTGTTTAGGTCGACCCCTTTCCTGTGCTGGCTATTTCCCATGGCACAGTTGCAACTCTCCATTACAATCGAACTGCCGTCGATTCTCCTGCCACAGACTCACACATTCTAAATTTTGGGTGGAGACAGAGAGGAAATATATCTTTTCTGAGAACACCACCACTGGGGCTACACAGGTCAATCCCAAAGGTCCTTTCCAGCCCCTTTTGGGGGCAACCGTGGCTGGAACTTTGGGAAATGAGAACAACAGGTCACTCACCTCTTCACCAGTGAGAACACTTTCTGCTTAAAAATCAGGGAATCTTCTTTCTGCGTGACACCAATACCTGTCTCCCAGCCAACTGGACTGGGACCTGCACCCTAATCTATCTTGCCCCAAAGTAGACATTGCCCCTAATAATCAATCAGTCCTTTAAGTTTCCTCCCACTGCTTACACTCAGTCCTGCTCTCTCTCGGATGACAATATGACTGAATACATTAACATAATTCAGAACAAGTAGTAAACATCTACAAGAACATATTATGTAATTCTAGCGAGTCGCATAATACTCTATTTTTAAAGAAAAGAAACCAGACTGTCAAACCTCAGAGGGAAGGAGGGGGGTAAGAGATCAATCAGAGGACTTGTATGCATGCATATCAGCATAACCAATGGACACAGACAATAGGGGGGTGAGGGCATGTGCTGGGGGTAGAAGTGGCAGAGGAAAGGTCAATGGCGGAGGGAGGAGAAAGAGGCATATGTAATACTTTAAACAATAAAGAATTTAAATTTTTTTAAAAAAATAAAAGAAACCAGACTGAAAAATGTTAAATTCAGAATCTGATTTTCAAATGTCCAATAAAAACAGAAATCTGCTCACTGTGTGGTCCAGAGTGAGCTCTCTAGCTGATGCTACAGTGCTGACTGATTCCAAAAACCCAGCTAACTGCAAATCAGACCATTAGGAAGTAGCATTCATCTGTCTGGTCGACTAGCACCTTATCTTGGTTTACTTCAAGTCCTGCTATGACTTCTCTTTTAGAAACTGAACATTTGGTGGTCACTTTAGCACTGTGCAATCTCAGCACCTAGGAACCGTTGGGCAAGGGTCACCAGGTGGCCAAATTCACAGGCAACTAAGATTTTACCGCTCTATAGAACAAAACTCACCACCTTCCTGTGAATGTGTTTCTGTACCAAGCTGCTAAGGTGTTCAGCACCTCAATGAAGTATGTATAGTCAGTCAACTGCCACTGAACTATACAGGCCCAGATTGTTGAGGTTTTAAATTCTTGCTGCCATCAATGGCTCTTGACTAAGAAACCGAGGCCTTAAGAAGGTAAGGAGTGTGTCCAAAATAACCCAGCACATCAGGAGCAGATGTGGAGCTGAAGTCCCAGCCACCTGAACCCAAGTGTTCAGGCCTTGGTCCCTCTTCTCCATCTGACCACCTTTGTAGAGGCCCGATCGCAGGACAGGCTACTTCTCTAGAGATTACATCCCTGGATTCTACCTGCTGGCAGTGGATGACGTGGGCATGTGCACAGTGATGCGTTTGTGTAAAATGCTAGTAAACAGATGAGGGAAGGTCTGAGAGTTCTCCCTGCTGATTACACTGCCGGGAGAGCAATTCTGGGCAGCCCCTTCTCCATCGTTTATCTTCCTTCTGGGATTGTTTTGCAGAGGTAGGATGGAAAACAAGTGAGCCTTGATGGGGAGAAAATCGTGCACTTTGGCTTACTGCAAAGGAACTTGGCTTCTAAAGGTGTTAGACATCATTGCAGGAGTCTTGGTTTACAAGTTAATGTCAGATGAAAACAAACACCTATAACCACTGCAGTGTTTTCTGCAGTAGTCCGTGGTCATTGCTATTCCACTAAGCAGAAACCAGGACCTAGATAAGAGTGGCCATGGATGCGTGCCCTGCCTCTCTGAGGGGCAGGGCAGTTTCCACTTGCTTATACTTGCTCATTGGGCTATCAGAGAAGGGCATCAGGGTAAGGGAAGAAGAAGAAAAAAAGGAAGTGAGTTCTAGAAGGCATTATTTTCACATTCCCAGTAACACACTCTCCCCTAGGGAACCCATCCTATTCCTCAGACCACATGGCTGCAGTGGAGTAGACCCCACACCGTGGCTTCAGTGGGCCACATGAGCTGGTTGGGCGTTGGTCTGGGGCTTTGACTATACCACCAAGAATAAGGTACTTCCTTTCTGTTGTGGCTTCTGTAAGAAGGATATAAACCTACAGCTCCAGGAACCACTACCTAGGGAGAGTCTACATGAGAATGAAGTCAAGCCAGAGGAAAGCAGGACTGAGCAATGGAGAGTCCAAGTCCCAAAACAACCTCTGAGTCTCTGGATACAGCCATACCTGAAACCCAACTCTACCTCTGATATTTATAGTGCCATGAGGTTACCCTAAAAACAATTAATTAAAGACAATTAATCCAGTTTAAGTTATATTTCTGTCACTTGAAACTAAAAAACACACCAACAAATACAGGAAAAATAAAATTGGTACAAGAGACGATTACATTTATGAATATAGTTATCTGGAAGCACTTCAAGTTTGTCCCCTGGAAATAAAGCAAGGTGACACGTGGGAATCTGCTCCATTTTTCATCTTAAGCTCAGATCATCAGAACTGCAGCTCTGCCTAATTACTGTGATTAATCTCACCAAATTCTAAATATAAAATGAGTGTGCATTTTTCTGATGTTTGATGATACTGCAACAGTCATGAAGAGAAGAAACGAGCCATTACTGAATAAAGAGAACTTTTAAGAGAAATCTTTTTTCTTTTTCTTTCTTTTTTTCTCTTTTCTGACCAAATGCAGTTATAACTGGGTAAAGGAGAAAAGGTCACAGTGACAACTTGGATCTCACCTGGCATGGAATGGATGAGGTCCCCACACAGAACAAAGAACCTGGGCTTGGGGTTCAGCTTGTTGATGGCCTGAATGGCTTGCTCCGTTAGACGAATCTCCTGCCCCCACTCATCTCCACCATTGTCACAGTCCCCCGTGGACCAGGCCTTCATCAGTCCGAACTGTGGGTCTGCGCCCTGGATGAAGTAGAATGGGCCTCTCCATTCGCTTTCCTGTTCTTTAAAAAATAAAGGGAAAGAGGAGAAATATTATTGAGGCTGACAGGGAAAGCATTCAGGTTACCGTGCAAAGTAGATACAACATTTTTCCTAAATTAAGTAGGTCATTTTAATAAGCTGCTGCTCAAACATACCATTTTCCTGTCGTCGTCTAGAGGATGTTGATTTATACTAATTATGCCGGGGACCTGGTGTCTCCCAAAGGCCAGGACAAACCACGTGGGCCTCCACAGCCGTGCAACAAGCAATATATTTGTTTGAGAGCTAGCCGGCCGAAACTGAGCTCAGAGGCATAACAGCCCACTATAGAGAGGATATTAATGTTCAATAATAGGTTTTTAATTAGAATTTTTTTAAAAAACCCAATTGAAAGCTGCCAGAAGTATTATATTTAAATTACTAGGTGAAGTACTCTCAATTTTTTTAGCCAGGCTTAATGGCACAATTTACACTGTTTCAGGGGGATGTGACAGAATTTCAATTATAAAACTTGGAACTCAGAAGCTCTGGCTATCTGGTGAAATGTGCCGTGCCAGAAATGAAATGTTGAAATGAGTTAGTCGATGTGGGAAAAAAAAAAATCGATGCTAACATTTCAAAGGCAGCATGATGTGGGCATAAGTGAGGTGTGATGATGTGGGGGAGGGGGCGCGGGGGTGGAGAGAAAGGGGATTCTTGGAAAGGGAGATGGTCACATGCACTGAAATGATCAGGCTGGCCTTCCTATTGGTTCCACTGGCCCAAAGCTTCACTAGCCACAGGTATGTACCCCTTTCTGCCAAAGAACCACAGCCAGTGCCTGCTTCTTCAGCGCTGGGATGACCATTCACAGGCATGGAAGCCCTGTGGACTTCAAACTTTTTTTTTTTTTTTTTTGGCCACAGGATCCTTTCTTCAACCAAAACCTCAAGTGTCAGACCAATTCTCTAAACACAGAGCTGTCCCTGTCCAACCAAGGTCTGGGGATGGCACAGTCTGAAGCCCCCTGATCTGCAGCCCTGGTGTTTACCCTCCAAGGGAACTGAAGCCCAGAGCAGTGACCTGCCTTGCCCAATGGCCCAGGAGCAATCAGTGACAGGGATAAAACTTACCCCACTATCTTAAAACTGTTTTCTTTTAAAAAAATAAATTAATGTATTTTCCACGTTAACCGAGTAAGTGGCATGTCTTTGGAAGTCATGAAAATGTTGTAATTTCCAAAACTCCTTGGAATAACCGCACATCTCCATGTTCGATTCATTTGTTTACTCAGTAAGCACTTCCCGAGAGCCTAGCTTCCCAGGTCCCATTCGGGTGCTGCCCACACAGGGACGGACCAAGGCAGGTGAGGTCTCTGCTCCCCTGGGCTTAGTTTTCATGGGGGAGATAGACAAGGACATAAGCAGAGAACTGAGCCAGAAGGTGCTATGTGAGGATGAAGAGGGAAGCGATGGCTAATTGAAATTGGATGGAGAGGGAAGGCCTCTCTGAGATGGTGTCATTTAAGCTGAGATCTGTACAGCAAGGAGGAGCCAGTTGTACGTAACCTTTTAAAATCCCATGGCCATCGTCCCACCCACCATACTTAGCTCACTATCATCTTAAAGTGGACTTTATCAGAACTTAAAGACGGCCATGCAAACAAACATAACCACCTGTACACACTTTATAGGACAAATTGTATATGCATGACAATCCACCAGTTCTCGACCTGCAGCTCGGAGTGTTAGCTGCTTGGTGAATCACAGCCAACCTGAGCTCAGTCTGAACAAGAATTGAACGAAACCCTGGTGTATGCATCACCCTGTTAAGGACAGCAAGCGATCCTGCAAGATAATGGATTCAGCTCATTCACTGAGACCTTACTATGTGTCACAAAGGCCTCGAAGATCCCTGTGTCACAATACATCCTTGTGCAGTCCGCTCCTCTTGAGTGTGGGCCGGACCTGGCGACTGTCTTCTAATGAACAGAATACGGTGATAGGATGTCTGTCCCTTCAAGAAGTAGGCTAAACCAAGACACAGAGATAACCTAAATGTCCTGCCTACAGATGGATGGATAAAGAAAATGTGGTACATACACACACAGAGTGGAGTATTATTCAGTCTTAAAAAAAGAAGATCCCACCATGTGGGACAATATGGCTGGACATGGAGGACACTATGCTGAGTGAAATAAGCCAGTCACAGAAAGATGAATATTGTCTGATCTCATTTATATGTAGATTCTAAAATAGCCAAGCTCAAAGAAGTAGAGAGTAGAATGATGGTTGCCAGGGACTGAGGGTATGGGAAATGGGGAGGTGATGGTCAAAGGGTGCTAATTTTATTTATGCATGATAGAGAAGTTTATTAATGCATGAGAGAAAGTTCTGGAGATCTCTATAGCATAGCGCCTATCGCTAACAATAGTGTATTGTATACTTAAAAAATCTGCTAAGAAGATAGATCTCATGTTAAGTGTTCTCACTACACACACACATAATAACAATAATAATAAGAGTAAGATATTTACTCATCTGCAAACTAAATGAACTTACACATCAAATATATACAGCTTTTTACACGTCGATTGCACCTCAATAAAGTGGTTTAAAAAAGATAGATTAGGCTAAAAAAAAAAAAAAAAAAAGAGTATGGCTTTCATCTAGCTCGCTCTTTCTTACTCTCTCTCCTGGAGTCCTTGCTCTGAAGGAAGAAGCTTCCGTGATGTGAATAGCCCAATGGAGAGGCAACATGGCAAGGAACTGAGGCAGACTTCTGGCCCACAGGCTGGGAAGGCCCTCCATGCAACAACAATCCAACAACCACATGAGAGAACCTGGAAGAAAAACCTCCCTAGTCAAGCTTCCAGATGAGACCACAGCCCCAGCTGACACCCTGACTGAACCCTATAGGAGACCCTAGGTCAGCTACACTTAGATCCTGACAGGAACTGTGAGATAACATATGTAAGTTGTTTGAAGCTGCTAACTTTCAGGGTAATTTGTTACACAGTGATAGATGACTATGTATCAGGTATTAAAAATAAAGGGTCAGGAAGGAGTCATGGGAAAAACCGAGAATTTGTTTGTGTTTGAAAGTTCATTGTTAGCATCATTTATTTATCTTACTTGAACAATAACCATTTTGCACTGATGAAAGGATTTTGCTACGTTTCTGCTTCTGAGAGTTTGCAGAGCTGTTTAAACTTGGACATATTAATCAGAACCATATCAGGGAGGTAATAGTCACCCAAGATTGAAGCATCAATTCGTGCTCTACAACAAACAGGATTTATGAAGTTTTCTACAACAAACGTTCTAACAAGTATAGTTTCCTATGATGGTGATTTTCAACTGGTGTGCCACAGCAGGCACACTGGTGGTGCCATAAAAATTTTTAAAACATGCAATATCTGACTATTTGGTCAGGCATACTGACCTCTTTTCCCTTAGACTGTCAAATAACAAAATCACAACAGCCAACATAACAATAGCTGTCGGTGTGAGTGCATCAAAATCATACCTATTTTTTTCATCAGATTAGCAAAAAAGTAGAGCATATTTTTTGGTGTGCTACAGAATTTTAGTAGTTAGTTTATGTGTGCCAGGAGATGAAAAAAGGTTGAAAATCGATAGTCATTATCTCAAAAGGTATTTAAATAAAGATTTCATTATTACTCATTTATTTATTTAGTGAAATCTTAGATAAAACCTCAATTTTATGATAATAATGTACAAAAAAGATTTGACCTAAAATGTATGAGAGCTCACTATTCCATTTACCTTATCCTATATATAAAAAGGGTAATATGCAAATTGACCCTAACAGTAGAACCACTGGGAATGACTGGTCACTATGACACACACTTACCACCAGGGGGGATTGCTCAATGCAGGAGCTGCCCCTGGTGGTCAGTGTGCTCTCACAGGGGGAGCTCTGCTCAGCCACAAGCCAGGCCTGATGGCTGCCAGTACAGCAGTGGTGGTGGGAGCCTCTCCCACCTCCTCAGCAGCACTAAGAATGTCCGACTGCAGCTTAGGCCTGCTCCCTGCTGGCAAGTGGACATCCCCCAAGGGCTCCTGGGCTGCCAGAGGGATGTCTGAATGCCAGCTGAGGCCTGATCCCCCGGGGAGCAAGCCTAAGCCAGCAGGTGGACATCCCCCAAGGAGTCCCAGACTGCGAGAGGGCACAGGCCAGGCTTAGGGACCCCCGTGAGCGCACAAATTTTTGTGCACTGGGCCTCTAGTGTACTTAATAAAGGAAATATGTTGACTCAGGACTCTGCATTCTCAAAAGCACCTGGATTCTCTTAAGATTCCTGCTACAGAAGCTGGTGGTCTTTGGTCTCGTCTTAACTTTAATAAAGGCTGAATTAAAGGTATTTGAGGCCTGTAATCCTTAGTTCTAAAAGGAAGAATCCTTTGGTATACATTTATACTTCCCCTAGCCCCTCGGAAGGGCAAATGTTTATATTATGAGAATAAGTTAACATTTGCATTAAATTATTTCACCAAAGTCCAGAGTTACCCGCAGAGCAGGGCATAGGTATTAGTTAGCTGCCATCTACAAGAGCCAAGCCGGGGAGAGCTGCGAGCAAGTGTCTGGCCCTGGAGGAGCCCAAGGGCTCTCTTTAGACTCCCTGAAGCACTGTTCTGGCAGTTCAAGCCCTGGCGTTTGGACATGCAGGTCCCTTCCTGAAGCACCCGGATACACCGTGAGTAGTAGACAGGACACTTAGGGACCCAGTAGGGGGGAGAGGGTTGTTTGGTTTGTTTCCTAGTCAACTTAAATACGAGACTGCCTGGTTAAAGAGTAAATGAATGACCATCCCAATTAAGCACAATTGCTGGAAATGGAGGCTAAGGCATGGATGACAGAGGGACAGCGAAGCAGGCTGCACTGGGGCTCAGCGGGCGGGGCGGGGCCAACACCTCAGTCTTCAAGCAGCATCACCACCTGGGAGTTTGTGGTAAAGGCAGAATCTTAACACGTTAAGCGCCAAGCCTGTTTTGTCTTCCTTCCCGTTTAGCCCGTGATATCCGATTTCACCGATATGCTGGCAGCCGGAGACTGGTGAGGTCCAAATGGAAAGCATAGTGTCAGTCACCAGTGACTGACGTGGCGCTTAAGCCTACCCCAGAGTTAGAATCTGCATTTTAACAAGTCCCAAGTGACTGAATGCCAATCCAAATGTGAGAAGCTCTGGCCTGCACTGAATCAAGGAAGTACTTTAACATGTTCATAAGACACAGAAGCAAAGTGATTGTTGTTGCCCTAGACTGAAATAATGACTTGGAGGATTTCCCTGTTGTTGTTAGTGGTAATGTTTATAGCATTTTGCGTTGTTTTGTATATGTTCCCTATTCATTTTTAGGTCCCTGTCTGTGCCCAGCTCAGGTATTTGGTCCTCAATGTTTCAGAGTTTTATTCATTGCTGTCTAAACGACACCCTTTAAATTGCCTGTACTACTGAGCTAAGTGAGCCCGTTTATGGCAGCTCATCCCAGAAGGTCAAAGGCTTACCTTGCAGAAGCCTACCTTTTCCCAATGAAGAGCTTGAAATTGTTAGTGATGGAAGGGTTTCCAAAGTTACTTTAACCAACCCTCTCATTTAACCAGTGGGGGGTGTTGAGGCCCAGCTAGGGATCTTAGTCATGGCTCAAGTTCAAGGTCACACAGTTAATAAGCAGCAGCTTTCACGGTTCAGAATCTCAGTGCAACCAGGCCAGTCTGAAGCGGAGAGGGCCACAAAGAAGATGGAACCTGCCTGAGCTGCCCGGAAGTTGTCTACCTCCACAAGGACACACTTGTCTCCGAAAGGTCTCCTTTGAATGGAACATTCTGGTAAATAAGAAGACTGGACACAAAGATACTGCTGGCAAGGCCCGGAACAATTCCCTGGTACGCTGTGATGCTCACAGTTCCTGCCAACAGCACAGGGCTGATGCGGAGTACAGGCTGGGGGCTGGCACGTCCATCTTCTGTGGGATGCTAACTGGTGATTTCCCTAGAGATTACAAACTCCAAATCTTTGGATACGATCTGGCTAGCAGATGTGTTCTATTTGGCTCATAGAGGGTTTATAAAATTTCGAATTTCTTGCCAAGATTTTTTAAAGTATGTTTTTGATGTTTTTTTAAGGGAATAGAAACATTTGATGGGCTGCCTCCTGCACGCCCCCTACTGGGGGGTTGAGCCTGAAACCTGGGCATGTGCTCTGATAGGGAATCGAACCGGGGACCTCTTGGTTCATGGATTAATGCTCAACCTCTGAGCAACACTGGCCGGGCTGTTGTCGCCAACATTTTTAATTACGCGTTTCACATGTACTCCTGGCCTTGTGATTTCTCATGGAAAATGGCCATGTCAGGCCCCAGGGGAGTGTGCCAACGTCTGACTGGGGCTGAGCAGTGGCTGCCCCTCTAAAGAGGCATGTGCTTTCAAATTCACCGCAGTCCACACCTGGCCCCATTCACCACCGAACCCCTATAGAGATCTGCAATGACAAGCCATTTATTTGCTCAGTGGTGCGGGAGAGGAAACCAAGCAAGGTCAAGAGTAAAGAACTTGATGGAGATCAACAAGGGGCAGAACCAGGCCGCAGCTTCAGGGCAGGTGATCAGAGGGGAAATTACAGAGAACTACCCAGCTGGGAACACTGAAGTCTGTCCAAACGACAAGCCAGGAAAACAAGCTCTGAGTTGCCGTCATAAATTACCATAATTTATTGTTACCATTGCCTAGATCAAACAGTGAAAATAGCCTAAATCAAAATTTTCAATTATTTTTCAAAGAAAAAGTAGGTCTTAGAAAGAACTTTGATTCATCCATCGTATAGAGAACAACAAAATGTGGCCACCTGCTGATGGAGATTGTCACAGTAACCATCGTTCAAAATTAAGGAATAAAAAAACAAGTGAATTTGGGGTGGCATTACACTCTGGATAGGAAAGGCTTCTGAGTCTTCTTTAAGCATGATCAAGTGCAAAGCAAATGCATACAGAGAAAAATCTTAAATACCTTTAAAAATTCACACAATGCCTTACCATTAATCCTTCCTATGAGACTATTTATGTGCCAATATCCTGTCTGAAAGATAATCAAATTGTAATCACTCTTTGCGTTTGCACTTCTAATATCATGAACTAAATGTTTTCTCAAATTTGTCTTTGCCAATATATTTCCTCTTATTTTTATTATACCTTTTGGGCTTATTTGTCAATTGTTAATGAAAGCTGACTTTTTAATATATACCAGGAATTAGAAATTTCATTGATCCTTCCGCTATTACCAGTTAATCAAAGACTAACTATAATAAATGTACTCCCCAAAGCAAATGAATCCCTCCTTTCATCACCCAACTAGGAAAAGGCCTGTGAGAGTCAGTCCCGTCATTAATACCTAACATGGTAATCATTTATGCTTTTCATAATGTGCTAAACCTGGTACTTTACAGGCAACTTCCAATACTTCAAGGTGAATACAATGATAATTTAATTTTTATAAATAAAAGCCTCATTTTCTACATTTAGTTTGTCTTTTGGAAGTCAGACTTACGATAATTAGATACTAGTTAGGAAGTTTAATTAGCAGGCAGTCTGGTTAACAAGGCTGCTGTTGTTACAATACCACATTATTGCACTGTAAGAGTTTTTCCAAATTCAATGTTTTGGCTCCTGTTAACTTACCTGACTCAAAATAATACATGAATTGGGACTACAGGAGCCACACTTCTCCAACTGACTAGAAGCCACAGAATTAACAAGAACGTGACGTAGAAAGCAGTTTTTTTGTTTTTCTGGACATGTCCAAGCTCCCAATTTGTCCATTTAGCACTTTGAAGTCAACATTCCCATAAGCAAATTTATCATCTTTCCTTCAAGACTGGCTTCTTCTCCTGATAGCCCAGATTTTGACACCACGGTCCCCAGTCCACCAATCTATGGATGTTAGGGTCATGTGTCACTGTGTCTCTTTAGCCAGCCAGGTAATGCTGTCCACAGCATCTCCCATATTCGTCCATCCCCCCCACTTGAAGCGGCAACACCTTCGGCCAGGTGTTCATCACTCCCACCTAGGGCTACCAGGACAGCTCCACGCAGTGCCCCCCACTCTGAGCCACCCCAGGCTATCACCACCAGTGCGACTCTTCCTGAACCCTTACCCATGTCATCAAGCTCCCTTGTTAAAGGGCCACAACCCTCTAATCTCCTTGGGGCTTGAGAAAAGCCCCAAATTTGCTTTCCCTTTCTAGTATAATGTCCTAGCATGTGGGAGCCATTCAGTAAACATTTGGTAAAGGGATAAATGAGATGGCAATGGATGGCAATTGGGGCTCAAAGGTAGCGGACAGCCCAAAACCTCCCCTGCCGTACAGATTACTGTTCCCACTAGACCAGTGGCTCTAAACCAGGGATGATTTTGATCCCCAAGGGACATTTGATGTCTAAAGACATTTTTGGATGTCACATTGGGAGGAGGACGGAGCTTCTGGCATTCAATGGATAGAGGGCAGGGGTGGCGCTAAGCATCCCACTCTACACAAGGCAGTCCCGCAACAAAGCACAGTGCAGCCCACAGTGTCAATGCTGAGTCGAGAAACCCTGCACAAGACAGCACAGATGCCTCCAAATGGACCCCTATCTGCTCCTCAAACACAACCCGTGCTTCCCCACGCCTTCCTCCAGGGATGCTCTCCATTCTACCAACTCTTTTCCCCACTGAGGTTCTGTCAGTTCTTTCCAGCACAGCTTAATCACTACCTCTGCCACAAAGCCTTTCTCCCTCCCTTGCAGCTCTGCCTCCTTCCCCCATTCAGCAGTTTGTTCTGAGCACCCACCCCATGACAGGGGCCACACTCGTCACCAGACATTCAACGGTGAGCAAGGCCACAGGCCCTATTCCTTAAGACCTTGCAGAATAGAGGGGAGATGGACAACGAACAGGTCAGTAACGAACGTAATCACACAAGTGCTCCATATGACCACAGAAATAATCAGGTGATCACAGGCAGAGCGACTGCTGGGCGGGAGAGCTCTGGTTGGATGGGGCAGCTAGGAAACAGGAGCGCTGAGATCTGAAGAATGAGAAAGCCAGGCATGGGGGAAGCTGTGGGGACAATCTCCAGGATGATGGCATGGCAAGTACCCAGACCCTGAGACCAGGGCAAAATGGTAACATAAGGGGGGATAAATCCTACTAGGACATGAGGGCTTGGGCAAGGGCTTAACGCCTCTGACTACTTTGGGACTCCATCTCCTGAAGCCCTAACTTGGTCCCAGGGTAGCCCAGACTCTGAGGCTTGAGTGCCAGGTTCAAATCCCATTTCCATCCTTTACCAACTAAGTGGCATGATGCAGTTCCTGAGTCAGTCTCCTTGTCTGTGAAGTGAAGAACTGACGAGTTTATGCTTGTAGAGCATGTGGACCTGGCACACAAGCATCAAGTGGGAGCTTCCGTTTCCATGACTATTACTCATGGGGACTCCTACCCTCATCTGAGCAGAGAAGACTATCAAACCTTACCCAGTTCTTTGCTCTCCATAGTACCAAGTGCGGTTCAGAGAATATCTGATGACGGAGCTACATACATAAGTATACAGGATGGGGCAAAAGTAGGTTTACAGTTGTGAGCATGTGAACCAGAATGTATTCTTGCATTATTATTTATTACATTGTATCAAATAACTATAAACCTACTCTTGCCCCAACCTGTATATACACTCACTCGCACTCACACTCACACACACACACACACACACACACACACACTTTGGCCTTCACATCTCTTCCTTCACATATCGTGGATATTGCTTTGCTTATAAAACAGCAAAGATGGGTAACCTGCAGGCTTTCTAGCTAAAGAACAAATGCCAACAAAATGCAATTTTTGCAGTTTCTCACAGTAGCAATCTGCACAGTGAATCACTATCTAAATGTCTTTGGCAATATCCTTCATCTTCTCTGGGCACTAATCTGATTTGAACGGTAAACAAAACAAAAAACAACAGCAAAAACAATCCTTCACCACTTTGGGACTCTTTCTGGTTTGACAACTCAAATGTCCCAACTGTAAAACTGCCAGAACTCAATGCAACAGTTAGTAGTGTCTTTCAATCGTGGTTGCCTGGGCTGGGAGGCAGGTAGGAGGTGACCACTAAGGGGTGTGGAGTTGCTTCTGGAATGGTGAAAATGTCCTAATATTGACTGGGGTGATAGCTGCACAACTCTATGAACAGGATAAAAGCCATTGAATGGTTCGATTTTTTAAAAAAATGTATTTTATTGATTTTTTACAGAAAGGAAGGGAGAGGGATAGTTAGAAACATCGATGAGAGAGAAACATCCGTCAGCTGCCTCCTGCACACCCTCCACTGGGGATGTGCCCGAAACCAAGGTACATGCCCTTGACCGGAATCGAACCTGGGACCTTTCAGTCCACAGGCCGACGCTCCATCCACTGAGCCAAACCAGTTAGGGCTGAATGGTTCAATTTAAAAGGCAAACTGTATGGTATGTGAAGCTGTTAAAGAAAACGATATCTTTCAGGACCCCCTCCTCCTTAAAAATAACTAACTATAACACCCATATCCTTAGAGTCTCTTAGTCATACTTCCTAAGTACCAAGTGAATTTACCCAATTTCTCTCTTCGCCTAAATGCATCCAAAAGGTAGTCTCTCAGATACACAAAAGTTTCTGAGTCATGGCTTGGCTGCCACGCTTGTCATTTGGGAAGGAAGGGCCTGCCAACAATCTTATCTGCAGCCCTTCAGAGATGTAAGAAAGCAGATGGGCCAGGACATCTTGGCCAGTCGGCTTTCGGCATCACTGGCTTTGGCCAAAGCTGATCTAGACAATGGTTAAATCAGGAAGAAAAGGTATTTCCCAACCTCTCCCACTTTTCAGAAGCAGATCTCCACGTGGGGTTTTCCTGACTTTGGGTGGATGTTAGCTATAACTTTTCCCCCACCATTCCCCACGTTCCCCAAGCTGCTAGCCCAGTGGTGCATCAGGGGGAACTGGAAGAAGGCACTCTCCCTGGGCAGAGGCAGCCCTGCAGGTACAAGGCTGGGCAAGCGGAGGCCCTGGACTTATGGGAAGGCAGTTAGTTCTTCCTTGGGTCAGATGCAGCTCTGTGGGAGGGCTCATCCCTGATTGTTAAGAACATCCTCCAGGGGATGTCTCTGAGTAATTCACAAACTGCAGAGCCCCAGGGTGGTTTGCAAGGTCCTATTGATTGGTTCAATATCTTGGTTTCCGTTTTGTTTTGTCCAGAGAATAAATGGTGTGTGCAAGCAATGGGTTAGGTGGATACACACATGTGACCCAGAGGTAGTGTATTCACTCTTTCATACTCATTCGTTTATTCAGATAACAAATGGCCACTGAGTGTCCACTGCTGCTAACACTGTCCTAGTCCGGCTTCCTGCCCTCCAGGAATTCATAGTCTAGAGGCAAGAAAAGACATCAAAGTCACTGGAATAAATACACAACTAGAAGGAAAAGAACGAGTGCCGGTGAATGACAGTGGACCTCATTTAGAATGGGAGAATCAGCACAGGTTTCTTTTAAATTGTGACCTGAAGAATGAGAAAGCACAGAGAGAAAAAGAGAGGGTCAGAGAAAAGCCATGCAAAAGGGTGATGGACCCAATTTTAGTTTCAAAGAGATGACTCTGAATGCTGCACAGGGAATGGATGGGAGGGAAAAGTGTGGACACCAATGGCTGACCGAATTGTCCAGGTGGGAGACTGGGGTACAGCGGTAGGAGCTGAGAAGAAGGTGGACAAAACCAAGGAGAGCTCTGGAGGTCGAAGAGACAGGACTGTGGAGGGCTGGGAGATGGGGAGGAGGAGAGAAGCTGAGGTCAGGAATGACTCCAAGGCTTCTGGTGGAACAGGTGAGCTGGGGGGACACTGGGAAGGTGCAGGTTGAGGAAGAGAAGGAACATAAAGAGCTCTGTTCTGTTCCAATGTGTTCTGGTGGCAAAGCCAAAGGCTGGGAGCCAGGAGAGCTGCTGCAGTCTCTTCCCGGTCCTCCCACTTACCAGTCTGAAACGTGAAATCGGCAAAGTGCCACAGTGCCCTCATGCAGATGAAGTCAACACATACATCAACACGGCTGCACCTTAACACAGACCTAGCCACCACTCTGCCTCCATTTTACAGATGAGGACCTGTGGCACTAGGTTTCTTTCTTTTTCTTTCAAACAAGGCTACCCGGGGGGGTTCGGGCATTCATTCACTCAACAAATATTTCCCCGAGTGCCTGACTGCTCATCAGACTCGGTTCTGAGAGTGGCCGGCAGTGCTGGGGCTCCTGGAGTCTCCAGTTGTCTGGCACCAGGTTACTGCGCCTTCCTTACTGGGTTTGGCAAAGTTAAACGTCATCTATTGCACAAATAAAAAGTTGTCACTTAGCCCTCTCTGTGAAGAGGATGCTCTCTGAACCACCACCACTAGACAGATGGGAAGGGTTCACCCACGCCTCATGCCCTCTATGGAGGCGCGGGCAGGCCCTGGGGCACGCGGAGCGCTCCAGTGCTCTGTGCCCCTCTGCCCCTGGCCCTCACGGAGTCTGCTCAGTGTCCTTCAGGAGTTGTCCCCACATCTGCTTATGCCGGTACTTTAATTACACATGTAAACCAGAGAAACAGGGATGCGAGAAGGGCTGTGTCTAATACAACCAAGACGGGTCCTCCGGGGAGACTTCACAAAGGCAAGCTGGTGAAATGAAAATAAACTACCACTGAATTAGGTGTTAGGCAGACAAGTGTAAAAGGTTTGAAGAAAAAGGATAAACCTAGAAGCATTCTTCGCTCAGAGTACTCTCCAAGTGATTTCTGACTGACTACTCCACGGGAGAGAACGCAAACGGGAAAAGATTCCTTGTGGGTGTTTACGCGAGAAAGGCTACATGGGAGCGCCATCTACAAGCCCACACTCCAAGGCACATCCTTGGCTCCACCTCAAAGACCGGCCAGTGGACGTACATTCATAGTTTACATTAAAATGAAGTGTTAAAAGAATGTGCGGTATTTTTATGATTGCCCTCTTGAACTAAGTTTTTCTACTCGCTGGCTAAATACCAGATTTCTATTGTAGTTTTAAAAAAACGACCTTACAGCCCTGACTGGTTTGGCTCAGTGGATAGAGCATCAGCCTGTGGACTCAAGGGTCCCAGGTTCGATTCCGGTCAAGGGCCGGTATCTTAGTTGCAGGCACATCCACAGTGGGGAGTGTGCAGGAGGCAGCTGACTGATGTTTCTCTCTCATCGATGTTTCTAACTTTCTATCCCTCTCCCTTCCTCTCTGTAAAATATCAGTAAAATATATTTTAAAAATAAATAAATAAATATATAAATATATAAATAAATAAATAAACGACCTTACATAAAAATTAACCCACTATGGACCTAGGTCTAAATGTAAGAGCTTAAACTACATGACTCTTAAGAAAACACAGGAGCATGATTTGGAATTAGGCAAAAACTGCTTACATGTGACATCAACAGCACAAGTGATATAAGAAAAAGATGATAATATGGACTTCATCTGAATTAAAAACTTTGATGCTGCAAGTGATATTGTGAGAAATGGCTCACCTGTCCAAATTTCAGATGACAGACTAGAAACAGAAGCATAGTAACACTGTGGGGAGAGGGGGGGACATTGTATAGGATCACACGTGGGGCAAGGAAAATAGTCTATTTATTTAGACCGTCCTCTAATTCCTCATGGGCTGAGTACTATTTGGTCACTATTTCCTAATAGGTCACCTAGGTCTTGCTGTCTCCCATTGGGTTATTTTTAAAAATGGGCTGGGCCTTTTCTAGTCTCCACCTCCCTTTGTCTGGGGGAATATTCCTAGGATGTGTACTATCAGCCACATATACAGCTCTCATCCTCTCTCCCCACTCGCACATCCTGTTTGCTCTGGGGAAATTCAATAGCTGCCTGGCACCCTGACTGGTCTGGCTCAGTGGATAGAACATCAGCCTGAGGACCAAAGGGTCCCGGGTTCGATTCCGGTCAAGGGCACGCACCTTGGTTGCAAGCTCCTCCCCGGCCTGGGCCCTGGTCAGGGGTCCTGCAGGAGGCAACCAATCGATGTGTTTCTCTCACATCAATGTTTCTCTGTCTTTCACTCTCTTCCATTCTCTCTAAAAATCAATGGAAAAATATCTTCAGGTGAGGATTAACAACAACAAACAAACAAAAAATAAATAAAGGTGATTAAATGTTTAAAAAGTTGTTTTTAATTAAAAAAATAAAATAGCTGCCTGGCCACACGCTGTTTTTTTCTATGAAGATAAATCAGAAGCATGTTTCTTACAAGTTCCCCTCTCTTTTTCTCACACTAATTCTATCTTCATTAGCTGTTCTAAGACCTGTTGGCTTTCTTAGAGGAAGGAAAAAGGAGAATCTACACAGGTTCCTTCACTGCTGGTTTCAGAGCAGATGGGGTGGTAAAAAGCACATCTCAGGACTGGCCCACCCTTTCTCCTCCGGTGACCATCGTCCTTGTTCTGCTCATGTCAGTCTAACTGCCTAACACATCCCCTCAAAGATCTTGGCTCTGAATTCTTTCAGGGAAAGGGGGTGTCAGCAAAAATTACTGCTTCCATCCTGAGTGTTAGGTCTGATCAAATAATTGAATCGATACCCGCTCCCCTGGGAACTGACCTTTAGGCCACTTCACAACGGGCATCCCACTTGCGTAGACCACATTCCACTTGCTAAGACCATTAGCGCTCCCCTCCGGAGTTCCCCAGAATCAGGACCTGCACAGAATTCTCAGCCCACAAAAAGCCCAAAATGGCCTCATGTGTTCCTCTAGCGACCCTAACACTGAGGAGGAGCGAAGGTTTCTCTCAGAGTCAAGAGATCCTTGCTCTCTGTCAGAGGGACGATGAGGCCTAGGCATGGAAGGAGGTGGGCTTGCAACCTGGCGGAGACAAACTGTGTTACCGTAGGTCCTCGGGCTGCGTCAGAGATCCCTTCCTACAGCGTCACATAACTCGATTTTTGACATAAGTTGGAACCCACCCACCAACCTAAGCACCTCCGTCACTCACATGGAGCACGTACACGGCAGTAATGAAGTGAAACAGTAAAAAAAAATAATAATAATAATAATAAAAGGAAGATAACAATTCCTGACCTTTACTTGTGGTAAATAAATAATAAAAAACATAAAGCACAGCCCTAGCTGGTTTGGCTCACTGGATAGAGCGTCGGCCTGGGGACTGAAAGGTTCCAGATTCGATTCCGGTCAAGGGCATGTACCTTGGTTGCAGGCACATCCCCAATGGGGAGTGTGCAGGAGGCAGCTGATCGATGTTTCTAACTCTCTATCCCTCTCCCATCCTCTCTGTAAAAATGTCAATAAAACATATTTTTTTAAAAAATAAAGCACATATGTACATATGTTGAAATGATGGAACTTTTCTTTATATAAATAGATGGGAGGTGGCGACATAACCATGAAACCATGTACATCAAGTCCAACTTAACCCAAGGACTGCCTGTATAATATTTAGTATTACTGAGCAAAAATGAGAACAGCAAGAATCACAACAAATGGTCTGGTAAAAGGAAAAACATTTCGGTTCTAATAATTCCCTACTGAAATATAATTTTTCTTTATTGACAAAGGTTTGTATGTACCTTCAGTATAAAATTTTCCTTCATAAAGAGAAAAATCCTTGAGGCATTACAGGGCCTATTGGAATGACCTAAAGCAAACTCTAGGTCAAAAAATTTTTTCTTAAAATTCAAACCCTAAGAAGGCTGTCAAACCCATCCTACCAAAAGATTATGTACCACTGGAAGTGACAAGAGGGTATTAAATACAAGCATAAGCTAGTAAAACTTCAGTTCCCACTATTAAGATCACCTTTTTTTTAAGGAATTAAGTACCTGGTTAAAATATCACAATATATAATTATTCCATTAACTAGAGGCCTGGTGCACAAAAATTTGTGCACTCAGGGGGGTCCCACAGCCCAGCCTGTGCCCTCTCGCAGTCTGGGACCCCTCTGGGGATGTCCACCTCCTGGTTTAGGCCCGCTCCCTGGGAAATTGGGCCTAAGCTGGCAGTCAGATGTCCCTCTGGCAGCCTGGAAGCCCTTGGGAGATGTCCACTTGCCAGTGGGGAGCAGGTCTAAGCTGCAGTCGGACATCCTTAGTGCTGCTGAGGAGGCAGGAGAGGCTCCCACCACCATTGCTGTACTGGCAGCCATCAGCCTGGCTTGTGGCTGAGCAGAGCTCCCCCTGTGGGAGTGCACTGACCACCAGGGGCAGCTCTTGCATTGACCATCTGCCCCCTGGTGGTCAGTGTGTGTCATAGTAACCAGTCATTCCCAGTGGTTCTGCTGTTAGGGTCAATTTGCATATTACCCTTTTATTATATAGGATAGAGGCCTGGTGCATGGGTGAGGGCTGGCTGGTTTGCCCTGAAGGGTGTCCCGGATCAGAGTGGGGGTCCCGCTGGAGTGCCTGCCAACCTGGGTGAATGGCTGATGGCAGTTTGCAGGCTGCAACAGTTCCCTTCAGGATAGGGGTCCCTGCTGGGGTGCTTGGCCAGCCTGGGTGAGGGGATGAGGGCTGTTTTCAGGCTGGCCACATCCCCTTCAGGAGGGGGGGTCCTGCTGGGGTGCCTGGCCAGCCTGGGTGAGTGGCTGATGGCTGTTTGCAGGCTGGCCACAGCCTCTTCAAGGTGGGTCCCCCCCCCCTGGGGTGCCTGGCCAGCCTGGGTGAGCGGCTGATGGTTTTGCAGCGAGGCTGGCTGGTATCTGGGATTTATTTATCTTGTATAATTGAAACTTTGTTGCTTTAACTGGAGCCCAGGTTGGGTTGCCCCTGACAACCCAGGCTCCCAGCCCTTCCTTGAGCCCAACCTGGCTGGAAGCGGGTATCTGGGGTTTATTTATCTTCTATAATTGAAACTTTGTTGCCCTGAGCAGAGGCCACAGCCAGCCAAGGCAGGCAGGAACTCCATAGCTGGGGCAAGCCTCCTGCTTGTTCCAGCTCCGTGGTTGCCAGCAGTCATCTTGGCTGGGTTAATTTGCATCTAGTCCCTCTGATTGGCTGGTGGGTGTGGCAATTGACTGGTGGGCATGGCTTAGGTGTAGTGGAGTGACACCAATTTGTATATTACTCTTTTATTAGATTAGATATCTAGAACTTTTGCTTCCTAGGCAAATAGAGAAAAAAAATCTTTTTCCTTTTAACTGAAAACTTTTTCCCTGGAATAGGTCTAAACACATTCTGTATTAGCCTACTTTAGATTCACCTACCTATAATTTCCTTTTAAGATTTCTCTTCACAATCCTTCTATAATTTTCACAAATCTTATATTCACTCAGCTTAAGAATAACTTAATTTCCTAATTATTTCAATAATGCATCTCCATACTTCATGCCTTCTATTACCAAAACCATATAATTTCTTTCCAATTAGCTAGAATTTTTAACTATTAGACCTTAAATTTTAGGTGACAAGTTAAGTACTTAGCATTTCTCAGATTAATAATACATTCACATTTTTAAGGATATTTTTCAAATAAAGTACAAGACATATTCAATTAATAGATTCAAATCTATCCTCTAGATTCTTCATATGAAGCAACTCTGATTGTTTTGTTACAGAATTTACCAGGCGATTGAAAAATACACAGGAGTACTTGCAGGTCCAGAATAAACCCATTTATTTTCAGACTAGGGGCCTGGTGCACAAAAATTTGTGCACTGGAGGGGGGGGGGTCCCTCAGCCTTGCCTGTGCCCTCTCACAGTCTGGGACCTCTCGTGCCTGGCTAGCCTGGGTGAGGGGCCGATGGCTGTTTGCAGACTGGCCAAGCCCCACAGTGCGGACCCTCACCCCATGGGGGTGTGGTCAGCCTGGGTGAGGGGCTGAGGGCCATTTTCAGGCTGCCCACAGCCCGTTCAGGGTTCAGGTCCCTACTGGGGTGCCTGGCCAGCCTGGGTGAGAAGTTGAGGGCTGTTTTCAGGTTGCCCACAGCTCCCATTGACCCAAGGTCCCAGCGAGGCTGGCTGGAATCAGGTTTCTGGGGTTTATTTATATTCTATAATTGAAATGTTGTTGCTTTGAGCCAAGGCCTAGGCAGGCACGAAGCCTCCTGTTTGCTTCAGTTCCGTGGCTTCTATAATTGAAACATTGTTACCTTTAGCAGAGCCCCGGCTGGTCTAGGCAGGCAATTTACTCCTGGTGCAATGGAAGCTTCCTATTTGCTCTAGCTCCGTGGCTGCCGGCTGCCATCTTGGATGGGTTAATTTGCATACAGCCGCTCTGATTGGCTGGTGGGTGTGGCTTGGCTGATGGGCGTGGCTTAGGTGTCTCAGCGTGGTGGCTAATTTGCATATTACTCTTTTATTAGATTAGATGTTTCACATGGACTCAAGGGGTCTGGTCTCCAAACCCCGAGTAAGGCAATATGGAGGAAGCTTTCTCTTTATACCCTTTGGTTTCTTTGTTTTCTATGTGTTTCCTAACTACCAGGCTTTTGTGGTGGGCTTCCATGGCCCCTCCTGAGTCAGTTAGAAGGGGGAAGTTAGATTGCATCTAAATGCTTGCTCTGGGTGGTGTCAGTAACCTCCCTTGTAGCTAAGCTGGAACATTCTTTTGTTTATGGCCCCTTTGTAAACTGGGGGTAATTAGGACAACAGGTCTTGCTAGACCAGATTAAGGAGAAAGGGGCAGTGACTTAATTATAGGCTATAAAGAATGTACATTAGGTTACTGGCACAGATTCAGATTCCTGGCCCCCCCCCACCCCCCTAAATGTCTCATTTTCCCCATCAATTTCAGTAGTCTGTTATTTCAAAATACCCAGTATTTTAAATTTATGTATTTTTTTTTTACTATTTTACCCAGCAAACTCCAAAGCTTTAAGTTACCAAAAACTTGGAAAACTCTGAAAAAGCTTTATCATATAACCTCTACTTTTGTTATATTTATAACAAGTTTGAGATTTTAAAGCCAATTATTATTATTCAAGGCATTTTCTTAGCAAATTTTGTAACAGGGATAACTCACCAGCCTTCAGTGGCTTTAATGTGAAAGTACTATTTTATTTTATTTTCCTTTATAAAAACAGGAGTGCCCCCCTTCACTGCTAGAGGGTACTTCTACAGATCTGTTCCTCCCAGTGTTATGGGCAAAAATAGAACACTGGGGACTAGTTATAGTTATGGGAAATATTAATCATGCTCTGCTAACCATGATTGCCCATTCTGGTCAGAGAAAGGACATACCACTTGGCTGGGAGTCCTATGCTCCCAAGACCTGGAGCCAACTTCATTCTCATTCAAAAACTGTCCATTATCATGGAAGCATTAACCTTGTTGCCCAAACAATGGAGTTCCAACCCAGCCTGTAGAGTTTACTTCCCCATGCTTACACTCCCCACTTCCCCATGTAACCTTTGTCCCTATATTCATAAACCAGGGAAGAGCAAACTAAAGTCCCCAAAAGATCGAAAGCTAAAATTATATTACAGACACACTAACAGAAATTCACTAGCTGAGAGTTTCTGGTGGCTGACGCCCTGAGAGGGAGAGCAGAAGAGTGCCCAAGATTAAGAATGCTTGGCAGCTGCTAAAACATTCCTGCTATCTCTGTCACAAAGACAATCCAAAGAACGGCAGAAGATACATTTGCAAATCATATACTTGATAAGGATCTTATATCCAGAATATATAAAGAATTCTTACAACTCAATAATAAAAACACAAATGACCTTACTAAAAACTAGGCAAAGGATCTGGAAAGTTCTGCAAAGATAACAAACAGCCAATGAGCACATGAAAAGATGTTCAAATCATTAGCCAATAGGAAAGTGCAAATCAAAATCGCAATGAGATTCCACTTGTCACACCCAGTTGGCTGATTATAATAAAAAAAGGCAGACATTGATATGTTAGAATTTTTCAAACCCTAGGATTTTCATTTCTTTAAATATATTTTTTAATTGATTTCAGAGAGGAAAAGAGAGGGAGATCAATGATGAGAGAAAATGAGCCTGAAACCTGAGCATGTGCCTTTGACTGGAATTGAACCCAGGACCCTTCAATCCACAGGCCGACGCTCTATCCACTAAGCCAAACCAGCTGGGGCAAAAACCATAGTATTTCAACCCCACTCGGACTTGCATAAACAGGTCTGTTTAGAGAAAAGTTCTTAGGTGAAACAGGAAAGAGATGAAGTTCGTTTGTTTTTAATAGAGACTCTATTTATTCTTTGCGTGTGAGAGGGTTTCCAAGGAGACCAAGAAATATTCAGGATTAAATATGATTCGGTTCCTCCAAATCAGCTGCTGAGGTTGCAAATGTCCAGGGAAGTAACTAACCTTTTTCAGAAAACCCTGTTCTCTAAGGGATAGGAAATATTCTGGCGGTAAAGTGAACTGGGAAACCAGCGTAGGACTGGAAAACGATTAAATACAGGTAATTTTAAAAACATATTTAATCTTGATATTTCTCTTTGAGAATTTCGTCAAAACAGATGTCGCAAACTTTTCAGAAAGACAGTGATTTGCCAGGAGAAAGTGGTCTTAATGAGGATGTGTGTCAAGGAAATACAATTACCAATTTGCCTGATTAAAATGAGTATCTGAACATGCCTGAGGAATGAGAGCCTTCTCGGGTGCGGCATGCACCAGTTGCTTTTTGTAAACATCTGTTGGCAGAGCCTAGCAGATGATGTTAACAGGGGACGGATGACTGAAGTCAAGCTTCACCTGTAGTACTGTGGGAAGAAATGCCTGGGAATATTGCTATTCATGTAAAAGGGGTGGGGGGTCGCTTAGTCTTGCTACAGGTTGAAACCTACCCCCCAATGTGATGGTATCAGGAATTGGGGGCCTTTGGGAGGAGATTAGGTCTTGAGGGCTTAGTAATGGGGTTAGTGCCCTTACAATAGATACCCCCAGAGAGTTCCCTCACCCCTTCGGTCACAGCTAGAAGACAGCCCTCTATGAATCAGAAGAGGGTTCTTATCAGACACTGACTCTGCAGGTGCCTTGATCTCGGACTTCCAGCACCCAGAATGGTGAGCTATAATTTCTGCTGTTTGTAAACCACTCGGTCTATAGTATTTTGTTGCAGAAGCTCAAACAGGCGAAGACCGTGCTCTTTCATATACCTGCCAGTCTTCTCTTGAGAAACCAACTGTTTAACTGCTAATTCTAGAAGGGGCTTCTAGTAGTGCGTGAGAGATACGATGTTAGGGATATGATGTTAGGTACTGTTGCTTGAGTTAACGGAACGTCTTTGATGGGAAAAGCCAGCTCCTTCCCTTTCCCTTGCAGGCCTGCCCTTGGGGCAACTCTACCAGCTCAAGGTTCTACCTTCAAGCACAAGCATGTCAAACTTGCAGCCCATGGGGCCGCATGTGACCCACAACAAGTATTTTTGCAGCCCAGTCTATATAACGGTACGTAAGAAACGTTTTAATAAAAATTTTTACAATATCCTGTTATACATAATTAATAACCACAACATTTGCTAATGACTGATTACTATAATAGTGTCATTTCCTTTACACACCTTATGCACAGGTGCACCATTTCTCTCCACTAATACTAGCATCAGCATCGAATATTTTAGCAGCTGATTGCCATGTCATTAGTCTTGGACTGACTTGTTTGGTGTGCGCAACAGGAAATATTTCGCTTTTGAAGAACAAGAAAAATAGATTTATTTGCATCACGCTTATTAATTTGTGCAGTTTTTCAGTGTCTATTAATGTTCAAGAAAAAGTATTAATTTTTATTAAAATGTTCTATCTAATCTAATAAAAGAGTAATATGCAAATTAGCCATCACTCCAAGATACCCAATCCACGCCCACCAGCCAATCAGAGCGACTGTATGCAAATTAACCCAGCCAAGATGGTGGCTGGCAGCCACGGAGCTAGAGCAAACAGGAGGCTTCTATTGGAGGAAACTGCCTGCCTCGGCCGGCTGGGCCTCTGCTCAAGGCAACATAGTTTCAATTATAGAAGCCAGGGAGCTGAAGCAAACAGGAGGCTTCCTTGCCTAAGCCTCTGCTCAAAGCAACAAAGTTTCAAGTATAGAAGATAAATAAACCCCAGAAACCTGATTCCAGCCAGCCTCACTGGGACGTTGGGTCAATGGGAGCTGTGGGCAGCCTGAAAACGGCCCTCAGCCCCTCACCCAGGCTGCCAGGCACCCCAGTAGGGACCCGAACCCTGAAGGGACTGTGGGCAGCCTGAAAACGGCCCTCAGCACCTTACCCAGGCACCCCAGTAGGGACCCGAATCTTGAAGGGGATGTGGGCAGCCTGAAAACGGCCCTCAAGCCCTCACCCAGGCTAGCCACACCCCAATGGGGTGAGGGTCCCCACTGGGGGGCTTGGCCAACCTGCAAACAGCCATTAGCCCCTCACTCAGGCTAGCCAGGCACGCTAACAAGTGGACATCCCCCAAGGGGTCCCAGACTGCGAATGGCACAGGCTGGGCTGAGGGACCCCTCCCCACAAGTGCACAATTTTTGTGCACCAGGCCCCTAATTATTCTATGTTAACGATGACTCATTTATTTCAGCCCTTTGTATTCAGCACGTGTCTATCGAAATAAACCTACGTTTCTATGAAACTTGAAGTTTTTGGCTTTTTGCGGCCTACATAAACTTAAACCTCGTTTATTTGGCCTGTGTTAGCCTGAGTTTGACATGCTTGTTTTAGCAGATCCTGGATTGACAATGAACCTTACAGGCATCTTTCAAAGTTACCAGAAATGCTAACAGGGAACTAGAATGCAGGGAAAGTCAGCGACAGAGGCAGCTTAGGGGTGAGTTAGGGATTCAGCACCCAGTGAAGTAGACCAATGAGACTAGGGATTCTAAACTGAAGCCTTCAAGGATGAGCCTCTAAAGTTGAAACCTAACTATCCACTATCCAGCCCATAGTGGAGACCAAGTATAAGCCCCACTTCTAGAGAAGTCCGGGTCACGCTCCCTGTTCTTATCTCATGGACTTATCTCCTAAGTCTCTCTCCCATTCTTTCCCAGACCAACGTCTCTCTTGTTCTCTGGTCTTACTGGCAACCCTGTGGCAGCTCCAAAAGGCTACAGCGATTCAGCACCTCAGCACTCTCATCATCTCACTGGAAGCCCCACCACCACAACCACATGCACCTCCAGTTACTGAAAATAAACAGTGTGATGCTACGGAAATGATGCTCCTAGACAAGTACTTGAGCTCCAGCTTCCAACCAGATGGCACCCAAGTTCCCCGTAAGTAGAAATGCTTTTGTTGCCTCTGCTGCAGCCATTCTTTCCAAAATGGGTACCTGATTATGTGTTCCCGTTTTTTCACATGTACCACTTAAACCCCTTTGATGCTATTAGGCAAAAACAAATCCAACTACCACCCCCCCACCTCACTCTCCAGTGCCCTCCCATACCACACTGCTCCGCACTCAATGACTTTCTTCCCTCATCCTTCCCTTTCCAGTCCCACCATACCAGACTTTCAAACTTGCTCTGCCCGTGGTCACAATGGTCTGCCCTCCCTTCAAGGCCTAGTTAACTCGTAATCGTCCTTCAGCAATCAGATGACACACCCCTTCCTCAAGGAAGCCCTCCCTAAAGGTCCTTATTAACGCTCCAACGAGAGGCTCTCATGGGACCAATCCCTCACTTCTCTGACAGTTGCCACAGCTGGCATTTCCACTGGTTTGTGTGAGTGGCAGGTTAATGCCACGCTTTCCAAGTAGCTATGTGCCAGAAGAATCACATCTGTTTTGCCCTCCCTGCACTCTTGGCATCCAGCCCTACGGGGGGGGGGGGACAAGGCAAGTGCTCAGTACATCTGGTAAGTGAACAAACGAATGAACTGATAGGTGGATAGACAAACAGAATGAAGAGATAGGCATATGATGGGTAGAATAGTGGATGGACGCCCTGGTAGATAGATAGATGGATGGACAGAAAGATGGAGAGATGGTTGAAAAGTACATTTGATCCCAGAGTCAACCCCTCTTCCAAGCCCTTGGTCCCATCTCCACAGCTGTTACTCTCCAACAATTATTCTGTCTTTTGCATTGGCAACCTAGATCCATCTTATACCAATTATGTGACCATGGGCAAGTTGCCTAATCTGTTGAGCTTGGTTTGTTTTCTTCCCATTGTAAAAAGAGGATAATCATAATAGTTACCTCAACAAGACTGTTTTGGAGATTACATGACATAATCTACTTACAACCCGGAAACACCTGATAAATGTTAGATGCTTCTATTGTTCGTATCATTATTACTATTTCAAACCCTCTGGCCTTCCTTCAGCATTGCTCCTCCCTTAAGCTGCTACTGGCCTGTGACTGCCTTGCATCACCAAATGGCTGCACACAGAATCCTACCCTTGCTGACTTCACATCCTCACCCTCTGCCATTCCCCAGGCACTGTGTACAGGAGTTCCCCCTACAACTCTACTGAAATTGTTCTCCTCAAGGTGACAAACAATCAAACCTGCCATCCTCTGCTCAACTAACAGTCTGCAACATGCCATCCTGTGTCCCATCCTGCCTTGAGCCCGCCTCCCCAAAGTTAGTGCCGAGGCCAGCTCCTGGTTTTCTCTTCCACAATGTCTGGTTGTTTTCTGCTCGGAGTCCTTTGGTGTGTCCTTTTCTTCTCCCTGCCCCCTAAGCATTGGCATATCCTGAGACTACACACACAGAGACAAATACTGCCCACTACTCTACACTTTCCCCTTAGCAATGTCACTGACTCTTACAGCAATACTATCTCCTCCCTGTGGGTGGAACCCACACCGTCATCCTCAGCTGTGTACTACGCCCCACAAGTTGCATCATACTTCCTGATGGCACCTCAAGGTCATTACTTCCCAAACCAGTCCCATCAAACCTGACCCTACTCCTTATTCTGTGATTTCAGTTAACAGACGCAACATCAGCCAGGACCCGTGCTTAGCATCCCAACTCCTCCCACAAGTCCTCCAGTTGAGAAGAACTGGTTTTTGGGCCATAGCTCTGTGCCTAGACTATGAGCCCCTGAAGGCATGTAGCTTGCTTCCCTCCCCGCACATCCCCCTCCTTCTTCTACTCTCCACAGATACTAAAGAATGCAATAGCAACTTAAATAGAGTTGCAAGGAACTCTCTCATTCACTGCTGGTGGATATATAAATTGGTGCCAGGGCTTTGGAAGGCAATTTATGGTAAAAGCTGGGGATGATTATACCTTATAATCCAGAATTTCACTTCTCGATATATGCCCTGAGAAATTCCCCCACGTATCCACAAGAAGACTTGTACAGAAATGTTCCTAGCTGGGAGGTGGGAATGGGGGAGGGGGGAGGAGACATATGTAATACTTTAAACAATGAAGAACTGGAAAAAAAAAAAAAAGAAGTTCCTACCAGCACGGTTACCAAGAGTGAAAAACATAAACAACTCAATGTCCATATATCAGGAAATAGCTGGCATACTACAAATTAGGATAATTAAAGGAGGGGTTGAAATTAGACTATTTGGGATGAGCTGAGTGTAGAAAAACTACAAAAGACAGTTCGGTAGCCCAGAGATGGAAAAGCAGAGCTGCTGCCTCCCCTACATCTGCAAGGAGGGAGGGAGCGAGTGGTTCCCCAAATCTGAAAAGAAAGACCCAAAGGAAAGGCTATCTTGAAAGCAGGGAACTTCAGGTAAGGAATGTAACTAGCTCAAAGCAAGTCCACAGGGAGTAAACTGGGGAATGAACACCCTGACTTTTGGTTGCCTCTTCCTCTGCTCTCTGGTGGGAACTCCCCACTGGCTGACCCCAATGGAAAGCCAGAGGGCGAGGAGCCTACTGAAGCCCAGAGAGGACAACATCCTGAAGCACATTGGAGATTCAAGGGACAAAGACATTCAGCATATCCAGCAACAGAACGCATACAGTGTGTATGTATATATATGTGTGTGTATGTGTGTGTGTATATATATACACACACATATACACATACATACATATACTAGAGGCCCGGTGCACAAAAATTTGTGCACTTGGGGGAGGGGGGGTTCCTCAGCCTGGCCTGTGCCCTCTCACAGTCTGGGACCCCTTGGGGGATGTCCACCTGCTGGTGTGCCTGGCCAGCCTGGGTGAGGGGCAGAGGGCTGTTTCAGGCTGCCCACAGCCCCTTCAGGGTTGGGTCCCTCCTGGGGTGCCTGGCTGGAAGCAGGTATCTGGGATTTATTTAACTTTTATAATTGAAAGTTTGTTGCCTTAGTCTCCAGCTTGAAGCCTGGGTTGCCTCTGGCAACCCAAGGTCCCAGCTCAGGAGGTATCTGGGGTTTATCTTCTATAATCGAAACTTTGTAGCCTTTAGTAGAGCTCAGGGCCCACAGCACCCTGGCTTCCTCCACTGCCCGGGGCAACTCCAGCTGTGTGGCCACTGCCATCTTAGTTGAGTTAATTTGCATATTTTCTCCTGATTGGCTGGTGGGTGTAACGGAGTGAGGGTCAATATGCATATTACTCTTTTATTAGATTAGATATATGCCTAAGCAACTGTTATGACCAAACAACCAGAACAACCAGTCGACCAGTCACTATGTCACTATGATGTGCACTGACCACCAGGGGAGCAGACACTCAATGCAGGAGCTGCCCCCTGGTGATCAGTGCGCTCCCACAGCCAACCTCCCGAGGCCGGCCAACCTCCCAAGGCCCCACCCCCGGGCCGGCCAGCCCCAATTGCCCTGATAGGAACCTCCCGCAGCCCCTCCCCCTTCACTAGCTGACCAACCTCCTGTGGCCTCTACCCCCCTCAGCCAGCTGGCCCTGATTGGGACTGGGCGAGATGCCCCAATCGGTCCCGATTGCCAGCCAGGCTTAGGGACCCCACCTATGCCCAAATTCGTGCACCAGGCCTCTAGTATATTTACACAGTGGAATACTGCCCAGAAGGAACATTAGTGAACTAAAGCTACTTATATCAATACTAGAGGCCCAGTGCATGAAATTCGTGCATGGGGGTGGGGTGGAAGCTGAGGGGGGTCCCTCAGACCGGTCTGCATCCTCTTGCAATCCGAGACCCCTTGGGGGATGTCCACCTGCCAGTTTAGGCCAGATACTGCAGTGGGATTGGGCCTAAACCAGCAGTCGGACAACCCTCTCACAATCTGGGACTGCAGGCCCCTAACCCCTCGCCTGCCTGCCTGATCTCCCCCTAACCACTCTGCCTGCCTGCCTCACTGCCTCTAACCACTCGCCTGTCTGCCTCATGGCCAACTGCTCGCTTGCCTACCTGATAGCCCCTAACTGCCTCTGCTTCCACCCCCATGGCCATGGCTTCATCCAGAAGGTCGTTCAGCTGTCAGGTCTAATTAGCATATTATACTTTTATTATTATAGATAAATCTCAAAAATCTCATGATGGGCCAAAAAAAAGGCATATTAAAATATTTAGAGAATGGGTACTACAGCAGATTGCATTTCCCAAAATCCACCACAGCTATATTACTGGCCCCCATATGCTCTTCCAGAATCTTGCCACTCCCCACCAGGGGGCTGCAAAGAAAGAAACGAACAAGGTTTTAGGGCAGAATTACAGAAGAAACCTACTTTAGCCAGATTGGCCAGGGAAAATCTGTCTGAGAAGTAACTTTAAATAAGATGTGAAGATTGAGAAAGAGCCAGGCCCCCAGCCAGCTATTAGCCATGGTGGCAGGGAAGAGCAAGTGCCAAGATCCTGAGGAGAAAGAGATACTCAATTGGCCCTTTTAAAAATGCAGTTCAAGAAAGCCAATGTAAAAAAAAAAAAAGGAAAAAGAAAAAGAAGAAAGCCAGTGTGGCCCTAGTATGACTTGGTTGGGTGTTGTCCCTGTGCAGCAAAAGGCTGCCAATTCGATTTCTGGTCAGGGCATATGCGGGTGTTGTGGCTCAGTCCCCAGTAGGGTGTGTGTGTGTGTGATGTTCTGCTCTCACATCGATGTTTCTTTCTCTCTCTCTCTCTCTCTCTCTCTCTCTCCAAAAAAAAAAAAAAACAAAAAACACAAAACAATAAAAAATCTTAAAAGCAAAGAAACCCAGTTTGGCAGAACTAGGCACGGGAAAGAATGGAGCATGAAGGATCCAGCAGGGCACCTGTGCCTTCCCTTGGGTTACAAAACTAGCGAGTGCAAGGGAGGGAATCTGACTCCAGGCAGCAAAATGCCAGAGAGAACCAGGGAGCCGGGAGCCGACTTCCCTCTACACGTACAGCTCTGGGGCTAACATTCACTTTAGCACCGAGTCTGTTTCAAAAACAGTTTCAATCAGCTAAAAGAATAACCTGGTTAACCTGTTACCTATCAAAATCTTAACAAACCCATTTTTACAACGAGGCAGGTTACCTACATTCAAAGTCCAAGCACTGAACTCTACCGGGACTCTCGACTGCCTCGCCTCGCCCCTGTTCTGCCGGGCACTGGGAACACTTGGGTGGATGACTCATATTACAGTAAATAACTGTGATTGCGGCGTATAAAACACATCGCGGCGAACGACCACAATAAAAAGAACGACATCTAACGTGCACCAGACGCTTATCGACTGCCACACAGAACTTCTCTGTTATTTTACAGATGGGGAAACTGAGGCCAAAACTTGCTGAGGGACGTGTCCTACGCCAAGGCGTGGAAACCAAACCCAGCTGTAGAGCCCGCGCTACTAGGAACTGCTTTGCCGCTTTACTCTTCTCTCAGGGAAGTTAGGTAGAGGCCAGCGAGGCTCCAGGACCCACGCGGGCACTCGTGTCTACAAAGCGCCGGAGGAAGCCTTTGCGCCCCGGCTGTGCGGACCTTATTTTGGTCCCCGACAGCGACGGCAGCTCCGATGGGGTCCGGCTGGAGGTGCTCGCACACACACTGAAGGTTCCCCTGGCGGAAGGTTCCGCAGCCCGAAGCCATCCCCTCCCCGAGTACCTGCGGGAAACGCGTCCAGGGTCCTGCCCCGGGCTCTGTGGAAAACACCCCCCGCCTCCGCTGCGGACATGGCGAGCGAGTTCCTGGTCCCACCTGAGCACACTGCGTGGGAGGGAGCGGCGCGACTCCTCACCGCCCAACTGCTGGCAGGGCCAGGCCCGCTGGGGCGGAACCTTCTGCTGGGGGCGGGGCGCCGGGCGGCTCGCGGGCCTGGACCGCTCCGGGCGCCGCTAGTGCTGCCTGCGCGGGCAGCCGCTTGGGCGGCCCCTCTGGGATCGACTGGTGCGCCTGACGAGCGGAGGCTCACAGCATGGGGCCCAAGTGCGTAGACGAGGGGTGTCTTTAGGCTCAGGCTGGGAGCCTACAGGTGGGGTTGTCGGGTTTAAGGAATGAGAAAACGGGATGCCCAGAGAGACGACGAGGAGCTTGTCCCATGCATTTGGGAGACAGTCCTCTAAGCAGCTGGAATCTGTGACGATCCATTGCCAGGCGTCTCCAGCCTCCCTGTCATCATCGCCGCCCCGTTATTATCAGCATCGCTCACTGCGCTCAGACACTGCTCTCAGCCCTCCGGGAGCAGCTCACTCCATCCACACAACAGCCGTAGCATGTCCCTCACTTGTCAGCAGGGGAAACTGATGCTCAGAACGGCGAGGCCGTTTGCACACGCGGACAGGCCTCTAGAACAGCATCTGACCCAAAGGAGGGTCTGGCCAGCAAAAACCATTGAACTGAGCTGCACAAGCCAGTGCTGGTCAAACTTGTTAAAATGCCAATTCCAGGGTGAAGCAGGATCTCCAGAAGAAGGGTCTGTTTCTAACTTCACCAAAGAGTTTTTAGCTTCTGCTACGTTTGAGAAGTGCGCTACTTACCTGGCTGCCCGCCTCGGAAGCACTGTTTGGGTGGCTAAAGTGACTAGAAGACTGTCCTCCAATCTTAGGCAAGAAATAGCAAATCATAGTGGTTAGGGGTTCAAAGGAGTCACCCCAAGATGTGCCTCTATGGCATGTCCTTCATTTCAAATGCATGAGAGACACTGCAAAAACGGTTATTCTCCAGAATATTTGAGCTCTTGCTCTCTGGCATATGTCATCTAAAAATTCTCTACAGGCTTGTGCCTTACCGCTACACTCCCCCACATTAAGAATATTAAGTGCCTAGGAGTTCTGGAGTCAGGCTGCCTATTACCACTTGCTGGTACTTTGATCTTGAAAATTACTTACTTTCTAAAGTTACTTAATTTCTAATCTCTCAGTATAGGCCTGCTGGGAGGCTTAGATCGCTTGGTGCATCCAAGTGCTTGAATACAATAGTTCTAATAGCAAATGGTAGGTAGTACTCAACGAATATTAGCCATTATCATTGTCATTATCGTTGATCACTATATCCCTATTCCCTGGGTGTAGCCTGGCCCAGTGGAGGATTCTTAGGAAATGTTTAAGGAGGAAATGAATAAATGAGAATCGGAAGTACTAATCCTAATGGTGGCCTCAAGGCCCTGCAAAATCCAGCCCATTCCTACCTCTCACCCATTAACTTTGCAGCCACGAGTCCTCATTCAGTTCCTTAAACACGCAAAGCTATTTGCCCCTTTGCCTGTGTGGTTCCTTCTGCTTAGACTGTATCTGCTCACTTGAACATCAATGCCTCTGCTTAAATCACACTTGCACGGGAAGGTCTTACCTAAACACTTGCACACTCTTCTGATCTAAACCGTCTCCCTCATTTTTTTCCATGCCACTCTGCTCCTGCCCCTCAGCCCTTTGCACAGTTGGTAATGATATGTATGGAAGTAATCTCACAGAGTGATCTGATCATAAATTCCTGACGGGGTAGGTCATGATGGGCAGTCTTGCCCAAGCATATAATTTCTTTTTTTCCCCAAAAAATGCTTTTATTGATTTTTAGAGAGAGAGAGAGAAAGGAGAGGGCGAGATGGAAACATGGACGAGAGAGAAACATCAACATCAATCAGTTGCCTCCTGCATGCCCCCTGCCTGGGGATTAAGTCTGAAACCCGGGCACCTGCTCTGACCAGGAATGGCACCTGCAACCTCTTGGAGCGTGTGTTGATGCTCAACCACTGAGCCACCCCTGCCGAGCTATAATTCCTCTAGTAAAAGGTTTGAAGCCAGCCCTGTCCATTGCTCTTGTGCATCTAGGTTAACACAACTTTGAAGAGCAGACATGATAGCCCTCAAAGGGGGTAATAACCCTCAAGAGAGCACATAATCTTGTGCCTTGCCTTCTCCCACCTCCAGGTAATCTTCCTTAGTTCCTCCTTAAATCCAAATGCATAAAAGAAACTACCAAACTGTTATTCTCTGGAGCATTTGAGATCTTGCTCCCCAACATATGTCATCAGTTTGGGCTCAGATAAACTCGTATAGCCCTAGCTGGTCTGGCTCAGTGGATAGAGCATTGGCCTGCGGACTGAAGGGTCCCCGGTTCGATTCCAGTCAAGGGCACATGCCCGGTTGCAGGCTCGACCCCCAGTGGGGGAAGTGCAGAAGCAGCCAACCAATGATTCTCTCTCATCATCGATGTTCTCTCTCTCCCTCTCCCTTCATCTCTGAAATCAATAAAAATATATTTTAAAAAGTAATAATAATAAACTCTTATAAAAATTCTCTGCAGGTTTGGACATTGTGTGTGAGAGTACTAATGGCTGCACCTCCACTTAGTGCACCACTGAGCAGCACCGCCTGCCCTCGTCTCCCCTCGCCACTGTACAGATCAGTGGTGCCTCTCTCTGACCACGGGCTTCCAGCTGTCTGCCTGGAAGCTTAGAGGGGGCAGACGGGCAGCATGAAAGGAGCAGATTCCTGAACATCAGGCCCAGCTGCTCCATCCGCTTCCCAGCTGTGTGACCTTGGGCAAGTCACTTAATCTTTCCGAGCTTCATCCCAAATGAACCCATATGGTTTTTATGAGGAGTAAATGAAGCTGTAGGCAGAGTCTCTGGAGCATACTAAGTGCTTGATACGTTTTTGCTGTGGTCGATAATGTTAATATTGTTACTGTTGTTGTTGAAATACCATTCAAACGCATTCTTTTCTGATCAAAATTCTACTCTTCTTTGAAGATTCTGTTCACCTATTATATCAGCCAGTATCATTTCATTGCAGTTAATGAAAAAGCAGCTCCAGTTGGCTTGAGTGGAGGAGGGGAGAGGAAGAGGAGGAATCCACAGGCATGGATAAATTAAAACCCCAAGGCAGCTTCTGTTGAGGCTTGACCCAGCCTCTCTGCCTTTTTGTAACTTCGGCTTCGTCTTCAATATCCACAGAAGACTCCTCCTCATCTCTTGGCATCTCCAGGCTCCCCGTTCCAGGAGGAGAGGGACTACAGCAGTTCTAGACCACATCCTCCTGAGACAGGTAGCAGGAAGACAAAGCAGGTCAGCATTTCTCACGGGCCCCAGCGAACATCCCCTTGTATCACTACAGTGCCAGTTTGCATACGGGCTTCTCTCTGAAGCAAGGTCAAAGGGTAAATGGCATGTTTCTATCTGCTAACGTATAGGGCCACCCCTGGAGGAGCGCTATCAATCCCGCCCATGCTGCACGCTTGAGGATCGAATGCATAGGTGTTTTAAAATGTGATCAGGGTACTGTTGTCCTGAAAAGGGGAAATGGCTCATTTGAAAAAAAAAGAAATTAGATGTTATAGGTGCTAAGGTTTAACAATGGACACCCAGAAAGATGTCCAACCCCCGAAGCAGCAGCCAATGATACAGTATGTCTGTGGAGAATGTCAGGCAGAAAATGAAATAAAACCCAGGGGTCCAGTCAGGTGCAGAGAATGTGGATACAGAATAATGTACAAGGAAAGGACTAAAAGATTGGTGGCTTTTGATGCTCGATGAAGCGGAATTCAGAAGAATATCTTTGCCTGCATTTGGATGTGCTGTTATTGCATAGTTTTTTTATGAGTATACTTACCTTTATGAATACAACTATATACACATGATTTCATTTTAAAAACCATATTGTATTTAGGTGTCTATTATAAAGATTGTTTTTTGTTTAAAAAAAATATTAAAGAGCCAGCAAAGAATCCCCTACACTCCCCATGTACAAGTGAGCATTTGAGGGCAGGGAGAGCATATCAGCCAGTGACTATCACTCTCCCTCCCCCACCCTTTAAAAACTGACCTTTTTGGTTCTGTTTTGTTTTTTAGTAATCCTCAGAGGAGGCTATTTTCCCATTGATTTCTAGAGAGGGCAGAAGGGAGGGGAGAGACAGGGAGAGAGAAACATCTCTGTGAGTTACATCCATTAGTTACTTCCTTCATGTGTCCCAACCAGGCCCGAGGGTCACACCTGTAACCAAGGTATGTGCCCTTGACTGGAATCAAACCCAGGACCCTTCAGTCGGCAGGCCGACACCCTATCTACAGGGCCAATCCAGCGAGGGCCAAAAAAACTGCCCTTTTTCTTTCATCCCACCCCTTGTAGCAGCTAATCCAAGAGTGTTGTTATTTAGAGACCCAGGTATATTATTAAGAACAGCAGTTGCTATACTGGGCTGTATTACAGCCTCACTCCAGGAAGCAAGCAGAACAATTTGTCTCAACACTCAAAGGCCCTAGCAGCCGAGCGTTTACAGTTCTGTCTACCTTTTATAGATCTTCTGTCTCCTCCTCACTGGCAGGCTGGGAGCTGTTTCTTCTCACTGTTTCTGGCATCTGCCTCTAGCAAGTACTCACTCTCTACCTCCTTCCCTCATTTGTCATCTGCCCAGATTTGTGAAACTAGATGACAAAGGTTGTTAGGACTATGAGCCAGATTGTCTTATGGATTCGAGCCAATAGGCTTTGCCTAAGAGCCCGAGGCCTCATTTGGGGTAAATTGTGCTTTACTTCAATGAGCATAGTCACTCCTGGTTAGATTGTGTGATGGTTAATTTTATGCATCAACCTGGCTGGGCCCTGGTACTCAGGTGTTTGGTGAAACATTATTCTGGTTGTTTCTGGGAATATGTTTTTTGGATGAGATTTACATTTAAGCCAGTGGATTGTCAGTAAAGCAGATTGCCCTCCATACTGTGGTGGGCCTCACCCAGTCAGTTGCAGATCTGAAGAGAAGAAAAGAATGACCTTCCTCCAGCGAAAGGGAATTCAGCCAGCAGATGGCCTTTGGACTTGAAATGCAGCGTTGGCTCTTCCTGGGTCTCCAGCCTGCTTCGCCCACCTTGAAGGTGTGGGACACGCCAGCTTCCATAATTGTCATGAGCCAATTCCTTAAAATAACTCTTCTTCTCTATATCTACACATCCTACTGCTCCTGTGCCTTTGGAGAACCTTGACTAATACAGACGATCAGGTCCTCATTGGACGTGATAGATTCCCAGAGCTGGGCTCCTCATTCAGGTTGGTGTCATCATTCTGCAGGGAAGGATGGGATTCTGACATATCACACTTGAGGTATATGGACATGGGAAAGCACACTAACCAATAAGCAATGTGGCACCAGATGCCACTCCCCTTTACCCAGTCCTGACCTGAATTTCCTCAGGTGGGACTTGGGGATGATGGGATGGGGCCAGGGTAAAAGGAATTCAATGAGGATGTCAGCTTTACATATTCGATCATTTTTAGTGATTTTTTTTTTTTTTTTTTTAGAGAGAGGAAGGGTAAGGGAGAGAGAAATAGAAACATCAATGATAAGAGAACATCATTGGTCAGTTGCCTTCTGCGTATCCCCTATTGGGGATCGAGTCCACAACCTGGTTATATGCCCTGACCAGGAATTAAACCAGTGACCTCTTGGTTCCTGAGTCGACGCTCGACCACTGAGCCACACCAATGGGCCATTTGATCATTTTTTTTAGGAAATAAATAGATTGACCTGGTCAAAGTGCCATGTGTACTTCAGACCCCAAAAATGAGTGCATTTTAAGTTACTAATTTTATGATATTGTCATAGACTTAGTATTAACAAGAGTGTCACATTCCCCCACCCCCCTTTCAAGATGCGAGAGAAAATTTCTGAAATGTCTCAGGTATTCCTATGTCCTCCAACGTGAAAGTTAAATCATCTGCATGACAACTTTTAGACATCATTGCAACTCTCTTAGGTGAGTTGTACAACACACAAATTTTGTTTTCATTATTAGAAAAAATGCAACTATTATGTATGTTATCACATATAATTATTCTTTATGAGTATATGCCAGGCATTTCATAATATTCTCTCCTATTATCTCCCAAACAAAATGAAGTTTCACCTCATTTTAAAAACGAGATCAGAGAGCCTCAGGGAACTCAGTAACTTGGATGGAGTCATCCAGCCATTTACCAAAACTAGCGAAGCCAGGAATTCTCTTTCCATCCTCTTTCTGCCTCTTGTGGACAATTTCCATGGCCATTTGGTGCTTCTTAGACCTATGCAATCTTCCTTGTTGCCTACCATTTGGCTTTAAGAATTTCTATGGTGGTGGTCTGGAGAAGATCAATGGGGAAAAAAAGGGGACATGTGTAATACTTTCAACAATAAAGTATTATTTAAAAGAAAGTAATTTCTTAAGTCTTGGCTTTGAAAATCTGTGCCTAAAGGACATAATCATTTAGAGGCTAGACTGGTCACTCTAGTGACGTGCATTTAAAATCACTTGTTCTACATACTAGCGCTGTGCACTAAGCCAAGTCCCTTAACCTCTCAGAGCTTTGTTTTCAACGCCCATAAAGTGGGGATAATGTTTACCTACATATCATTACCTAGAAAGTTGGCAGGATTCAGTATCATAGAATACTTAAAATGTGCATCATAAAACATAATAATTGCTCAATAAATTGCTTATTATTACTGTAGTTGTTATTATTTCAGATAAGCCACTGAAGACCTCCCAGCATGGCAACGCACTTGAGCTTCTTGTGAGCTTCTTGTGAGGCAGGTCTTCCTGACATTCAGTACCTGGAATGGAAAATTTGAGTTTAAAAACCATCCCTGACCTGGCTGGTGTGGCTCAATGGTTGAGTGTCAGTCAACCTATGAACCAGGAAGTCACAGTTCGATTCCAGTCAAGGCACATGCCCAGTTTGTGGGCTTGATCTCCAGTAAGGAACATGCAGGAGGCAGTCGATTGACCATATTTTCTTCTCACTGATGTTTCTGACTCTCCCTCTCCCTTCCTCTCTCTGAAATCAACAAAAACATATTTTTTAAGACAAGTAATAAGTAAAAATTATCCCCAATGAAATCTCACGCTGGTGGAAGTCCTGTCACGTATCCTGTTTCTTCAGATCCAGTTGACTAATACAGTAGCCACTTGTGGCTACTAAATGAATAAACATTAAATTAAATCAAAATGACAATTTCTCAGTCACACTGTGCATATTTCAAGTGCTCAATAACCACATGTGGCTAAGGTGACCGCAGTTAGAGAGAAAAAAAATACAGAACAGTGACATTTGCATTTCAGATGAAGTATGCCCCAGCATACTATAAACATTATCTGGCTCTGGTTGGGTACCTCAGTGGGTGAGAGAGTCATCCCAAGCCTGGCTGCAATGGCTCAGTGGTTGAGCATCAACCTATGAACCAGGAAGTCACCGTGCTATTCCTGGTCAGGGCACATGCCCGGGTTGCAGGCTCGATCCCCAGTGTGGGCCGTGCAAGAGGCAGCCGATCAATGATTGATTCTCTCATCATTGATGTTTCTAGCTCTCTCTCTCTCTCTCCCTTCCTCTCTGAAATCAATAAAAATATGAGAGAGAGAGAGAGAGAGAGAGAGAGAGAGAGAGAGAGAGAGAGAGAGACTCGTCCTGATGTGACAAAGTTGAGGGGTTCGATCCCTGGTCAGGGCAACCAATGAATGCATAAGTAAGTAGGACAACAAAAATCTCTCTCTTTCCCTCTCAAATAATAAATTTAACCCCCCCACACACTATTTCTTATTTATCTGAAATTCAAGTATAACCGGCATCCATCTTTTTGCCTGGCCAGCAGACTGGACAGCACAGATGTGGAGCAGCCCTGTCGGTGCATTGGTCAGCATTGTGTTACAATCACATGAGCATCTTGCAGCTAACAATCCTGCCCGTTACTTTCGTTCCTCCAATGCACGTGACTGGCATGAGAACCACAAGCAAGCAAAAGGATCCCTCGCTGCTATAATAAAGTTCCTCGCCTTCGAAGCAGACTATACTAATAACTCCCATTCGAGTCAACCAGAAACTTGAATTTAATCTCCTCCTTAGGCCTTTGTTCATCATTTATTTTCTTGTCTCGCTCTCCTACATTGCCTAACACCCTTGTAAATAAGCCCCTGATTATAGGGGCTTCCTTTGACTTTCTAATTTCATTTTCTTCCTCTGAGTAGTGAACTCAGTCTTCTGAAGCATTTAAATATTTCAGTTACTCAGTTTGGATTGTGAAAAGTCATTTTTCCCTCTCTCAACAAGAATAAGGTTTTCCTTAAAGCGCCAATCATCTCAACCCAATTGTATGTTTAGTGTACAGTTTAAGCTCCCTGCAGAGATGTAAGTTCCCCAAGCTATAGATAGATAGTTAGATAGGTAGGTAGATAGGTAGGTAGATAGATAGATAGATAGATAGATAGATAGATAGATAGATAGATAAAGCTATCTGTATGTCTATCTCCTCTAGAATAGGACCCGATATATAGGAAGCCCTCAATCAATACATGTTGAATTCAATTGAATTTGCTTCTCAATTAAACTTACTCACTAATGTTAAGAGTCTTTTAAAAATCTTTTTATTGATTTCAGAGAGGGGAAGGGAAAGGAGGAAAGTGATAGAAACGTCAATGATGAGAGAAAATCATTGATCTGCTGCTCCCTGCACGCCCCGTACCAGGGATCCACCCTGCAACCTGGGCATGAGTCCTGATAGAGAACGTAACCGTGACCTCCTGGTTCATGAGTGGATGCTCAACCGCTGAGCCACACCAGGCGGGCTGTTGTTGAGAGTCTTTAGGGCAGACTTCAATTCCTGTTCAGGTTCTCCATATGCCCCAGTATTAAGTCAGCTCCCAATGAATGATGACAATAACAGAATTCCGCATACTCCATGCCTGCCTCTTGAATTGTGCTTGTCTTTTACTTGTCATATGTCCATGCAAAGTGACTGCAGCTGGTTCCTGGTCCTGTGTCTGGATAACATTTCTGCCATTGGAGCTCAGGACCAAAAGGAAAGCCTTTGGTTTCACTGGTAGACACGAGAGATACACTCAGCCCTCTCTCTGCTTTCATTTTATTCTTCCATCTTCATCACATTGGGTACTGTTGGAAGGATGCTTTGTTTCCCACAAGAAGGAACGACAACACATAAGTCTGAATCCGACAAGTTTTACTGGTTTTGATCTTCCCAAAGCACTAGCCTGGTTTTTTACTGGGCTAATGTTTCGGAGAAATAGGGCTGCATCCAAAGGCACTCAACACGTGAGTCTGGGTTTTATCTCTTGGGACTCGGACCACATTAATCTCAATGAGTGGTTCTCAACCCTGGCTGAAGGGTTAGATCAATCACCCGCGAGCTCTCTAAGCCGTTGCATTCCCAGACTTTCCTCTGGAGTTTCTGATTGGACATGTGTTGGGGGAGACCTGAGCTTTGGTCTTAAAAACGCTCCAGGTGATTCTGATATGCAGCTGGGGTGGAGAACGGCTTGTCCAGAGTCTAAGATGAGGCCTAGCCAGTTTGGCTCTGTGGATAGAGTGTCAGCCTGTGAACTGAAAGGTCCTAGGTTGAGATGAGGCCCCTGCCTGAGTCAGGTGAACGGCAAGCGAGCATTGCAGCCCATTGCTGCAGGGGTGCTGAGAGAAGCACAGTAACGCTTACTGAGTCAATGGGCACTAGGATTTGTGCCTTTTCATACGGGGTCCCATTTTAGTTTTATCACCATCTTAAAAGGTTCTACACTGGATTGCATGGTGTCCCCTCAAAATTCACATCCACCAGAACCTGTCAGTGTGAACTTATTTGGGGAATGGGGTTTTGCAGAGGTGATTAAGTTAATATGTGGTCATGTTGGATTCAGGTGGGCCCTAAACCCAGGGACTGGTGTCTGTATAAGAAGTGGGGAGGACACACATAGACACACAGAGAAGGAGGCTATGTAACAACCAAGTGTGGAGAGCTCCAGGGAACACCAAAGCCAGGGAACACCAAGGATGGCCAGAGTCCACAGGACCCAGGAAAGCAGCAAGGCGGGATTCTTTCCAGAGCCTGCAGAGAAAGCCCAGGCCTGCTGACACCTTGATTTTGGACTTCTGACCTCCAGAGCTGAGAGTCTATTTCTGTAGTTTTAAGCTCCGCAGTGTGGGGTAATTTGTTACGGCAGCCCTAGGAAATGAATTTGTACTGTTGCCCTTTGAGAGATGAGGAAACGGAGGCAGTATGAAAGATGCAACACGCTCTGGCTGATGTGGCTCCATTGGTTGGGTGACATCCCGGGCCCTGAAATGTTGCTGGTTTGATTCCAGGTCAGGGCACCTGCCCGGCTGCAGGCTCCATCCCCGGAAGGAGGCATGACGGAGGCAGTCGATGGATGCCCTGTTCTCACATTGATGTTTCTCTCTTCTCCCTTCCTCTCTCCCTACAAATCAATAAACTATTCTTTAAAAAAAACACACAAAAAACAAAAGAAAGTTACAAAGCAATTAGACATGGCCCCCACCACCAGAAATTACACTGGGGCTATAGGAAAGCATCATGTGCCAACTGAGAACTTGGCTCTGGAGGAGACAGACCTAAGTAGCATCTCAGCTCCATCACTTATTAGCATATGACCTCAGGCCAGTCCCCAAGTCTCTCTGAGATGCAGTGTTCTCATCTTCAAAACAGAATATTCCACAGAGTTTTGGAGAGACGTAAATGAGAGACTGCAGGAAAAACACCTTGACTTCCACGTTCATGAGCAGCTTTCAAAAATGTTACCTGTTATGATTGTCATTCTTGTTAGCATTAATAACAGATAAATCTGGCTAGAATTCTTTCAAGAGGAGGAAGAATCAGAATTTACTTCGAATTTTGTGTGAAAGCTTTACCTCTTAATGCGGCCCAATTGTCTTTGGTCAACAGTCAACTAGAGGTAAGGGAGGAGGGTTTCGAGCTCCCCCTAGAGGTGATTGTGGGTAACAAACTGTATGGGCGGACAAGGGAAGGGAAGGGAGAAATTTATCCGTGGGCAGAACAGGAAATAAGGCTGGGTGGGGACAGGTGGAAGGATCTTGAATGCCAAGCAGAGAAATTGATTGTAAGACAGACCATGGTTCTGGTTGGCAGGAATTGGACATGAAGTGACCAACGCAAACCTGAACTGGCTAAGCGTAAGGTTCTGGCAGTCAGAATGAAAAAGGAAAAATGCAGGACAGCGGTGCTATGAAAGAGAGGACCAAGACAGGATTCAAGGCATGGGCTTCTAGCCTGAGACGACAGAGGAGAAGTTGGGTCCCCTCTCAGAAACAGATTAGCTGAAAGGGAGAGCCAGTTTGGGAAAGAAAAGGAAAAGAAAATGACTTAGTTTTAAACAAGTGTAATATGAGGAAATTTGGAGGGAGGAAACCTGGATTCTGGTTAGAACCAAGCGAAATGTTAACAGTGAACCCATCATGTACTCCTTCTGGGCCCCAGTCACTGGACTTTTAAAATTGAGGGTGTAGCCTTAAACCAAAGTAGGGGAACTGGTGGCAGATGTCGTTTGTTTATACTACAAGGGTTTTACATTTTAATTAGCTACCAGCATGTCGAAATTGGAAGATTTTACAGAAAAGCCCAGATTTCTGCCTCCAGCAGTTGGCTAATACTGAGCGTCCACCCGCTGCTCCCTTTAAACTGGACATGTGGTCCCCACAGCCTCTACCATGCCCTACAGTTGCCCTGACACTGAGGCCGCACACCAGTTGCTGTTTGTCATCTATACCCAGCCTGCTTCACATGTAAACTACCTTCCTGGTCTCCCCTGGGCAACTGACTATGAGACTCCTGGCGTACAGGCTCTCTAAATTCCCTCTCTTAGTTTGGTAAATCTATATTTTACCTTCATACTCATTGGGAATACATGTCAGTGAGGAGTCGGAGTTAGGGGTACGACTTTGGGGGTCACATGAGTAAAAGTGGTAGTTAACCCCTTGAGAAACACCAGGGGTGTAGATGGAACACATTTTCCAGAGTAGGAAACAGACTCACAATGGGACTTGACAAGGCTACACAGGGGAGGTGGCTCTGTGCCTCTGACAGGAGAGCTCTTTACACTATACTAGTGTTTCTCAACTGTTTCCCAGTTATTGGGAAACAGCCTTTCCAATTTTTGTCATATTTGCATCCTTTCTAAACTACTTACCCATTTCATTATTTTAAAAAATGAAGTGACTTTTTAATCTTAAAAGTAACTTTATGCCCTGGCCAGTTTGCTCAGTGGATAGAGCATCAGTCTGCGGACTGAAAGGTCCCAGGTTCGATTCCAGTCAAGGGCATGTACCTTGGTTGTGGGCACATCCCCAGTAGGAAGTGTGCAGGAGGCAGCTGATCGATGTTTCTCTCTCATCCATGTTTCTGGCTCTCTATCCCTCTCCCTTCCTCTCTGTAAAAAAAATCAATAATATATATATATACTAGGGGCCCGGTGCACAAAAATTTGTGCACTCGGGGGGGAGGGGGGTCCCCTCAGCCCGGCCTGTGCCCTCTTACAGTCTGGGACACCTCGGGGGGGGGATTTCCACCTGCTGGCATGCCTGGCCAGCCTGGGTGAGGGGCTTAGGGCCATTTTCAGGTTGCCCACAGCCCCTTCAAGGTTCATGCACTGGGGGGTGGGAGGGCTGGTGAGTGCAGGCCTGGACATTTCCCACTGGAGGGCCCACAATCGCACACGCCTGGTGGGCCCCCACCGCTGAGGGGACACACCTGGCGCAGAGTTGGGTGGCGAGCCAGGGGCGGACGCTGGTGTAGGATCCCTCGGTGGGCCCTGCTGCTGAACAAACACACCAGGGGTGGAGCTGGGCAGTGAACTGGCTTTGGATTTTCTGCACTGTGCAGCAGACACTCCCGCACGCCCTGTGGAGGCCCCTGGGGGGTAGATGAAGATAGCGGACCCAGGACGGCTGCTCCTGCACCCCCCTGAGGAGGCCCCCGGGGGGCGGAGCCAGGCAGCTGACCCGGGACGGGCGCTCCTGGATGACCCGAGGAGGCCCCAGGCTGGACCCCCCCCCCACTGAGTTGACACACCTGGCACAGCTATGCCAACCTCAGAGGCTCCCAGTGCAGAGCCGCCCTGCCAGCCTCCATCTTGGCTGGGTTAATTTGCATACAGCCGCTCTGATTGGCTGGTGGGCGTGGCTGTGAGCAGAGGCTCAGCCAGCCTAGGCAGGCAGTTGTAACAGAAGCCTCTGGTTTGCTCTAGCTCTATGGCTGCCGGCCTCCATCTTGGCTGGGCTAATTTGCATACAGCCGCTCTGGTTGGCTGGGAGGCGTGGCTTGGATGGTGGGCGTGGCTTAGGTGTCTCGGGTAATGGTCAATTTGCATGTTACTCTTTTATTATATTAGATATTTAAAGTAACTTTATAGTCACCACTGAAAATGGAAAACTCATATCAGCTCTTAATGGAAGGTAACTGTAAAAATGAATGCAGGGAAAGCACGATTGGAATCCAGGTAGAAATGTTGTTTGCTAAAAGCTCTGAACCTGAGGGCAGCCGTCGGGTAAAGAAGGCAGATTAGCCGGTGTTAGAAAGGTGCCAAAGCTTTCCCCTGAATGTCATTGGGGTCACTGAAAGGAAACAGAGGAGGGAGGAACATTCTACGTAGTTTGACGTACTTTGATGTTGGAGTATGTATCACCTACAGGATGTAAACATGAATCATGGTCCTCCAAACCTGTCTCTGTCCTAATCCCAGAACCATGAATGTGTTACCTTCCATAGGACACAGACTTGGAAGATGCGAACGAATTAAGGATTTAAAAATGGGGACATCATCCTAGGTGCTCTGAGTGGGCCCCATGTAACCACACAGGTGCTCCTAAGATGGAAGTGGAGAAAGAGGAGGTGACCATGGAGCAGGGAGAGAGGCAATGTGACAACAGAAGCAGAGGCCAGAGACCCAGAGAGAGAGCATAGGAGATGCTATGCTGCTGGCTTTGAAGATGTGGAAGGAGATAAGGAACCAGGTGACTTCTAGAAGTCGCAAAAGGCAGTGGTCAGGAGGCACTCAGCTCTGCTGACACCTTCACTGTGGCCTGGGGAACACTGTTTGGATTTCTGACCTCCAGAACTAGAATCAATTTGTGTTGTCTTAAGCCATTAAGCTTGTGGTAATTTGTTACAACAGCAAACGTAAATAGGAGCCTGTGTGAAATGTAAGGGGCTTCTTTAATTTTCTAGGGAAGTCCAATTACCTAAAAAAAAAAAAAAAAAAAAAAGCATGGCCTTTGCGAAATATTAAAGTAGTTAAGAAAAAATGACAGTGTTTTTGTTTTTGTAATTTCATCCTTGCAATACATTATTACTACAGTAAACAGTTTGCCGTATATGTCCCAGCTTTTAAATGCCTACAGGAGTGTGTGTGTGTGTGTGTGTGTGTGTGTGTGTATAAAATTTTACTGTCCCACATTCCATTTGGGTTCTGAAGTTGTTTCAAATTCTCTTCTTCACAGATCAAAAAGGGCCATACTTACCTGGCAGGGCGGTACCATGATCACGAAGGTGGTTTCCCCAGGGGGAGGCTTATCCATTGCACTCCGGATGTGCTGACCCCTGCGATTTCCCCAAATGTGGGAAACTCGACTGCATAATTTGTGGTAGTGGGGACTGTGTTTGCGCTCTCCCCTAAAAACAAACAAACAAAAAAGGGTCTAATATTGGCAATCTCATATGGTCATGTGATTCAACCTAATATTTATAAGCAATAGTGTGATAGACAGCTTAAACACATTGGTGTGCTTTTCAGGTCATTCCTTCAGGATAACTTCCCAGAAAGGGGGTCATTAGGCTAAAGAGTGTACACATGTAAACGCTGATGATGTGTGTCAGAGTGTCCTCTGTTCCCGCCAACAGTGTATGAGACGCTTCAGTCCCCCCCCACCCCCCTCCCCCCACACACACACACTTGGCAAACTAACCGCTAAGCTGTGGACAGACCAGTTCACTCTTATCAAGTACACCTGCACCCCTCTTTCTGACAGATTCTTCTGTGCTACTTTCGTATCCAGTCACCTCTCTCTGGAATCTTCTCCGGCATATAGATGTACAACTGACTCCCCCAACCCTCACTGTGTAGAAATTAGGAGGCAGAAATCCGAACTTGGCTTTCTCTCATGTCAACTGTAACAGAATGTCCTGAAATGTGATTTCTCAAAAGCATTGGCTTATATATTTAAATCTCCTGTACACTGCATTCATTAACTTCTGAGATTGCTGTGGATTGTCAGTACAGAATGTTATGAATAAAATAAAAGTAAGCATACAAGGTGCCAGCCACAATGCCAAGCATTTGCTTACTGAATCCGAGAGGCAGGCATTGCAATCCCCATTACGCAGATGTGGAACTTGAGTTCAGAGCGGTTTAGTGGCTTGCCCAAGGTGGCATAGCCCCAGTATTAGTTACCTATTGCTACATAACAAATCACCCCACACTTAGCAGCTTAAAACAGCAAGCATTCAGTATTTCACAGTGCCTCTGAGTCAGGATACAGGTAGAGCTTAGCTAGGCCCTTTGTTCATGGGCTCTCACAGTTGTGATCAAGGTGGCAGCCAGGGTTGGGGTCTCATCTGAAGACTCGAATGGGGGACAGTCAGCTTCCAAGCTCACTCACATGGTCAATTTTTGGCGGGACTCCGTTCGTTGGCACTTGCCCTTCCCAGCAGAGCAGCTCCCAACATGGAAACTTACTCCATCATGCCAGCAGGAGAGAGAATATTCGAGCAAGATGGAAGTGACATCTGATATACCCTCATAACAGAAGTGGCATCCCATCATTCTTGCCAGACCCTTCTGGTTAGAAGCAAGTCACCAGGCCAGCCCACACTCAACTGAGCGGATTGCATCAAGGCACATAGACCAGGAGGTGAGAATCCTCAAAGGACTTGCTGCCTGCCACAGCAATTAAAACAGCAGAACTAAGATTTGAATCAATTCTTTCAAACTCCAACGTTCCCCACAGTTAACCACCGTGCTCTGCTGTCTTCCTAGACAAATCAACCTGATTATTTCTCAGACAGATTAATCTGGTTTTTCTAATATGGATTCTAGTATTTTCTCAAATGTATTATTATCCTTTTAGATTTAATCTCCCAAGTGGGAGTCTGAAAGATCCATCCAGAGTGGGTGAATTAACTAGTTCTGTGAATGTTATTTAGGGGTAACTGTAGAAAGTAAGGCTAACGGACACAAGACTTCCGAATCCTTGCTAAATCCCGACCCTTTTAAAAAAACATATTTTATTGATTTTTTACAGAGAGGAATAGAGAGCTAGAAACATCTATCAGTTGCCTCCTGCACACTCCCCACTGGGGTTTTGCCCACAACCAAGGTACATGCCCTTGACCAGAATCGAACCCAGGACCCTTGAGTCCGCAGGCCAGTGCTTTATCCACTGAGCCAAACCAGTTAGGGCAAATCCTGACCCTTTGATACTGTATTTAAGCCTTCTCAGATGGCTTGTAGGCAATCAGGCCAATTTGCATACGGATAAATAGAAATTGGGCAAATGATTGGATTCAAAGTAGATGAAGCAAAACTTCCCTGGGAGCAAGGATTTATATTATTCATCCAATTCTTTAACCCCTCCTACTTGGAACCTTGAATCTGTAACTACATTCAGAATTGTAATAACTTGCTTTAATAAACATCTTCAGACTCAGCCATACATCTGCGTGTAATTTGGTTTTGGGGAGAACAGAAGAACTGGTTCAGGGGGGCATCTTTGTAGGCAGAGAAATAGCTTCACTTATTGAAATGTTCCTAGCAACAGAAGCTGTTTTCCTTTTTCGCCCCCAAATCCTCAAAGCAGACACAGGCAAAATGATAAGAAATGCAGAAAAGTGTGGATGTGCATTAGGTTTTGTAGAGTACAATCGTGTTGTAAGGGTATTTCATTGCACTTGCCCACATAAAGTCATTTAAAAAAATGTTAATGACAAATTAACACAGGCTAAAGTGGGGTTTTTTTTCCCCTCAAAAGCTAACTTATAGAACAGCAGGTAAATGCTGTCATATTAGACTGCTCTGAGATTGCTTTGGCATTTTAATTACATTTCTCTTGCATGCTGATTTTCCATTGGCTGTTTTTATATTATTCCACTCTGTATGCATTCAGAACCTAGCCAGCTCAATTTCTTCTGGGAAGTGACAATAATCATAACCTTTATCGATGCATTTTATCTAACACTTAAGCTCCGCATTCTTTCCTTCTTTCTTCATAATAATCCTAAAAAGTAGTCACTTATCCCAATTTTACAGACAACAAAAATGAGGCTTGAGACTCAGAGAAGTTAGGCAATGTACCCAAGGCCACACAGCTAGTAATTGGTGGAGCAGGATTTGAGACCATGCTCTTTAAGGCTATGCTCTACTGCCACCCCAGTGTTAGGGCATATGCAACGAATGAACTAAGGAATGACCAATGAACTCAATGACAGCAGCTATTACCTCTAATAGTGTGAGCCAAACATATATTTGCAACTCTCCCACCTTCCCTTGGCAACACGTGTGACATAATAAATCCTCAGGCTTAATGGGAAGAGCATAAACTGTGAAGTAAAACAGAGCTTCATTCCAACTCAGTTTTGCATATTTTTGGCTATGTGACAACATCTATTACCTTGTGAAGGCTCAGTTTGTTCCCACAGAAACTGGGAATAATGAGTGCATTCACTTATTACAGTTGATATGAGGGTTTTATGAGGATGTGTCAACCAGGAGCTTAGCACAATGCCTGACATTACAGATAAATGCTTACTCATTGGTAGTTAACATGATTATCACATGGAGTTATGGAGAGCTGGATTTGGGTCTGGATCGGTCACTTACTAACTCTGTGACCAGGAGGAAGACTCCCACCTGTGTGATTGGACATCACCCTAGCTCTTTGTCTGGTAACGTCTGGAAGCTTTTGGGTGGTCATCACTGAGAGGGGATGCTAGATTTTACAATGCCCAGGACAGCCCCGCAACAGAGAGTTGCACAGCCTTAAATGTTAACATCTTCAAGGTTGATAATCCCTGTTGAATGGGCACTTCACAAAAGACTTAGTGCCCGATAAATGCTGGCCATTATTATTTCCTATCTCTTTGAGCTTCCATCTCAATCTGTGTGTTATTTCCAGGAGCCTTTTCAACTTTAAAATTCTCTGATTGAACATAATGTGAAACTCAGATAGAACTACATATAGGAAACAAGTAGGATATGAACATTGTGTCTGAGTGTCAGGACATGCTGAAAACAATGACCTATTTCGGTAAAATGGAAAATTCATTTCTTTTTGTGGTTTGAACGTCTGTAGAAATCTTACTTCAGATTAACCATTGAAAACAGGCCTTATAAAAGTAGTTTTCACCCTATTTTATATCAAAAGAACAACTTTAAAGAGGAACTATTTGTTCTATCATCCCATCCCTATTTACAGGGGCTTATAAAACTCAAGGCTTTCTGAGAAAGGAGATGTCCATTTCTTATTGCCTATTTTGTTTTGAAAAGTTACAGTTATGGGCATATTTGTCTGTTTATGTTCTAAGAGTTAAAATGGTTTCTGGTCAAGAGGGCAGGGTAGGCAAATGGGTTACATGGATCCTCTCAGAACCAAATCAAAATTACAACTGAACTACAGACCAACCATCGTTCAAAACTTCCTGAAACCAGACAGCAGAAGGGGCAGAGATGTGTAACCGGGCTGGTCCCAAACCCATATATAGCAGATGAAAACCAGGAGGGTTATCTTGGCTGCAGAAATACCTCTTGATGGGTAAGGGGGTCCCAGCCCCACACCAGCCCACCCCTCTCACCCCCAGTCTAAGGTTTCAGTGCCATGAAGAGGAATTCCCATACTTCTGGCTGTAAAAACCAGCGGGGATTGTGGCTGAGTGAGACAGAGTCCAAGGCAGTACCTCTTAAAGGGCCCATGCATAGACTTAGTTGAACTTATTGTCTCTGAGCTCCAGTGCTAGGACAGCACCTCGAAAGGCACCAGTTCCCTATGCTGTGGGGAGGAACTGAAGTGTCTGGCATCAGGGTAAGAGCTGGAGGAGCAGCTTTCTTCCAGACAAAAGTGCTGGCAGAGGCCATTGTTCCCTCACCAAGTCCTCCTCACACAGAGCTGGCAGGTGGCTGCCATATCTGAGTTTCCATGAACTTAGCTAACACTGTTCACCCAGTTTTACTAATCTCTTGAGACTCTGCCCCACCCAATTTTGGGGCCCACACAAGCTGTCTCCAGCAGCTTTTCCATATGAATGGCCTGTCTTGACTCATGCTTCAGACTTTCTTAAAATCTCTCAAACAAGCAGCATCTGGCCTTGGTATGCCCCATACTTCTCACTAAGTGGTCCCATGCCTGGCGCTAGCGGCATCCTGCCTCGGTCTCTTCTGGGCATCTCTAAACCCAGCATAAGTAGCAGCCATCTGAAGATCACTTTGTAACTGCCAGCTGGCCTTAGGTAGAACACAGGTGGTGGCTGACTTTCACCTGCACCTCCTAGCAGGATAAGGCACCCAGTGGAAAGCTTCAGACCACATGGAAGAACCACCCAACCACCTCCATGAGCAACACACTCAAGGGATAGACTCAGCAGGCACCAGAGCCCTGCTGAAGTAAGTCTTGCTCTGTGGGGTGGGCCCCTGCACAGCTGATCCTCCACAATCCTCCACTGGTCAAAGCCAGTTCTTGCAGCCAAATGGCCTGGAGATACACCCCCCTCATTGATATACCAACGGCAATCAAGGCTCAAGAAAAACAGAAAGGTGTATACAGCTCATTGGGGGACACACCTGGCATATCCAACTTGGGTTATCAGGGAGGTTGTGCTACTGGACCCTACAGAATACCTACTACATAAGGCCAGTCTACCAAGACCAGGAGATGTAGCAACAATAAACAATATTATATTAGTTTCAGATGTACAACCCAGTGATTGTATCCATCTGACACCATACATAGCTATTACAGTATTATCGACTATATTCCCTATGCTGTGCTTTACAGCCCTGTGACTATTCTTACTCACCAGTTTGTACTTTTTAATCCCTTCACCTTTATCGCCTATCCCCCCAAATTACCTCCAACAGCAACCATCAAAATGTTCTCTGTTCCTGTTCTGCTTGTTCATTTATTTTGTTCTTTAGATTTGATTGTTGATAGATATGTATACCCAAATAAAGTATTATACTATGTTGGCACATTTCTGCCAAATATTCTCTCTAAACATTTCTTTAGACAAGTGAAATGATACTATATAAAGAAATTTTATCTTACCTTTCCCATTTAACATCACAGCATAAAAACTTCTTCATATTATAAAAATACTTCCAAAACATTTCTAGGGCTGCAGAATGTTTCATTATATTAAAACATACTTTTAAATTTTACACACACTTCTAAAAACATTTTGTTACACAATAAACTACTTGCAAAATGTCAAAGACATGTAACTATACAAAATACAAATTAAACATTAACCTCTTACCCCTTCCTAAATTCTTTCTCTAGTTGTAAGTTGTGACTTTTAATAATTCCATATGTATCTTACAATGTGGTTTTGTGGTAATCAGTTGTATTGTTTGCCAGATATTTCTAGTTCTACATTTTCAAGGTACATAATATGATTGCAGTTGATGGTTAATTTATTTCTTTGGTTAGACCATGTGACCAGTTCTGGCCAATGAGTTGTATTTAAATGCTGCTGTAAGAGCTTGAGACTTTTATTCTTTTTGCCATGACAACTGGCAATGCTCTAATCAGTAGCTGCTTCATCAGCCAAGTTCCAGAGAGAAGGTGACACAGGGCAGAGTTCCCAGACTACTCGTGATGGACATGTAGAGTAAGTGAGAAATAAGATTGTTTTACTTAGAGTTTGTTGTCTGTTATAGCAGTATAACCTGTCTTGTCCTTACTAATAGAGTATATTCTATATGATAAAAGCCTAATATGCAAATTGTCCCCTTGGGAGTTTGATCTCTCACCATGATGTGTGCTGACCACCAGGGGATGGCACAGAACATGGCAGGCATCAGCGATATGATGCTGGCAACAGGCAGCAGTGGAGGCGCTGCTGGCTCCGATGGGCCCCAATGAGAGCGGGACTCTGGAGGGATAGTGGGGTAGGTGAGCGGGCAGTGCCAGGCCAAGGCAGTGTGAGTAGGGGCCTGATCACTCTGCCTATTGCCTCACAGAGGATAACCAGTGCTGACGATGGGGGTGGGGCCACCACCTGGCTCCTAGGCACTGAGGGAACTGAGTGAGGGTGTGTGAGGGAGGTCCCAGTCCTGACCCAATGTCCCATCCCACAGGCGGAGGATGGTGGAGCAGGTGAGGGGGCAGTGCCAGGCCATGGTGGGATGCCACGAGGGGCTGTGGGGTTGTGAGCCTAGGAGTCTGATCCCAGCAGGCCATTCTGAGGGACCCCAGCTCTGCACAAATTTGTGTACCAGCCTCTAGTGTGTGTGTGTGTGTGTGTGTGTGTGTGTGTGTGTGTACTAGGGGCCCGGTGCATGAAATTTGTGCACTGGGGGTGGGGGTTCCTCAGTCCAGCCTGCCCCCTCTCACATATTGGAAACCCTCAAGGGGTGTCCTATTGATGGTTTAGTCCCTCCCTGATCTCCTTGGGGAGTGGGCCTAAGCTGCAGTCTGGCCTCCCTTTGTGGGAGGCAACCAGGCTAATGAGGGGAAGCCACCAGTCCCATCACCCCACTGCTGCAGCCACTGCCAGTCACCACAGCCACCAAGGTGTTTTTATCAACACAGACTCCCGTCCCTTCACCATGAAAAAATGACAACTTTCTTTAGACATTTTCAAGATGTGCCTTTCACAGGATATGACATTTCTTTCTTTTTTTTTTTTATCCTCACCTGAGGATATGTTTCCATTGATTTTCAGAGAATGTGGAAGAGAAGGGAAAAACATAGAAACATCAAAGTGAGAGGAACACTTTGATTGATTGCCTCCTGCATATGCCCTGACCTGGACCCTGGCCAGGAAGGAGCCTGAAACCTAGGTACATGCTCTTGGTCAGATTGAACCCAGACCCTGCAGTCAGCAAGCTGAGACATTATGCACTAGCCGAACTGGCTAGGGCAGAATATGACATTTCTTAGCCCTCCAGCAGTGGACCTTCATTTTTTTCTCCAGGAGTGTGGTGGAAAATCCCTAGATGCCTTTTTGGATTCTTATTACCCAAGTTACTAAGAATATTACCAGTGGCACACAGGGAGCTTAGCCAATGAGCAGTCAGAAAAGGTTTTTCCTCTGTAGTTCACTCCAATCACCGGCTCCACCCCTGCCCAGGCCTGTAACTTCTGGCTGAGGCTGTAGGCCTGGGCAGAAGACCTCCAAACCCCTCTGATCGCCAGCTTCACAGAGCCCAGGCCTCTGTGATCACTAACTCTGATTCTGCCCCCTGCCATTGCTGGCTCTGCCCTTGCCCCACTGGCAGCCTCTGGCCAAGGCTGAAGGCCTGGGCAGGAGACCCCCAGACCTCTGCATTGCCGGCTCCATCCATGCCCATACCCCTGTGATCGCAGGCTCCATCCTTGCCCCTCTGATTGTTGGCTCTGCGGAGCCCAGGATTCTGCAATCTCCAGCCTTGCCCCTGCCCAGGCCTTATGCCTGGGTAGGGCACCCTCATACTCCTCCAATCACCGGCTCCACCCTTGCCCATGCCTGGGGCTTCTGGCAAAGGTCTCTGGCCTGTGCAAGGGAATCCCTGTCCCCTCTGATCACCTGTTCCTCCCCTCGGGCCCTCCTCCTCCTCCACCACCTGTCTGGCTAACAGACCTGACCACTTCAGTGCGGGGCTGAGCAGACTGGACACTGCCATCTTATGGCTATGGGGGAAGCCATCTTTTAGCCATGGGGGTGGCCATCTTTGTCATGGAGTTATGCCTAATTTGCATATTACTCTTTTATTAGATAGGATATATATATCACAAATGCAGACACACAAACATAAATCAACTGTAGTATCTACATTCTTTTATAGCTTGATTTTTCTTTATGCTAAGAAATATAGTTATTATTCAACAGTTGTTTGTTGAACATCTACTATATCTCACTGCTCTTCAAGATATTGATACTTTGTCAGTAAATAAAACAAAAACACACACACAAAAAGCCTACTCTCAATGGAGTTTATTTACATGGATATCTTTCCATGTTTGTACACACATATTTATTTATTATTCTACAGTTGCCTACTATATGGATGTATCACAATCTGTTTAACAATATTTAGGTTTTCCCCAATTTGTCACTTGTTGAAAAACAAGGCTATAATAAATATAAACGTAAATCTATTCGCAGCCCTGTGTATCACTGGTGCACTTGTGGATACATCCTATTTTACTTAAACATTCTCCTGTAATTGGGCACATGAACCACTTCTAATTTTTTTGCTATTATCCATGCACTAGTTTTATAGTTAACATCCATTTGAAGCTTTTGGGGTAGTTGGGTTATTTCTATATGATAGTGTCTCCAAGATGTTACTGCTGCGTCAAAGGGTTCTGGTATTTTTAAGGCTGCTGACACTGTTGGCATGCACGATTTTTTCAAATAGATTTCCTACTTCAGCAGAGATTGTCCTGGCATCTCTGGTAGTTTCACACATAAGGAGTTAAGGGCGATCTGAACTGCCCGCTACCAACTATTCCTCCTCAAGGCCATCTGAAGAACCAAGAAAAATCCAGCCAGGCATGAAAAAGCTCAGTTAATACTGGTGGAGAGACAAATGTTTTGTTAGTAGTTAGCATCTTGCTTTATTTTCTTTTGTTTTTTTCCTAGGAATTGATGTATTTCTTTGCTATTAAAAGACACAATGGTATGGCCGATGTGACTCAGCAATTGAGCATCCATCCATGAACCAAGAGCTTATCGGTTCAATTCCTGGTCAGGGGACATACCTGGGTTGTCGGCTCAATCCCTGATTGGGGGTATGCAGGAGACAGCCAATCGATATTTCTCTCTCCTTGGTGCTTCTATGTATCCCTCTCCCTTCCTCTCCCTCTAAAATCAATAAAAACATGTTTTTAAAACCCCCACAATGGTCACTTTGCATATATGACTTCATTCTTGAATTGGCCGTGAGGCTCGTAGGGCACATCTACTGGGCTTCCCTGATGAATTCTCTTTCCTATTCTCCAAAAAAATGGTTCATATACCTTCTTCCTTCATCTTCCCACTACCATTCACCCCACCCCCCAGTTATAATGTAGAGACAGACTGTGATACCCACAGAAGAGGTCTCTTCTCTTGAGCATTGCATCCCATTCCCTCTTGCCCGCTCGGTAGATAGAAGTTCTTCTTGTTACTCTGTCATTCACTTCAGTATGCAGTTGTGGGTTGATTTTTGTTATAGTTGAAGTTTAGCCACTAAAGTGCCTGGTCGTTCTCTCTGGAACAGGAATAAACAAAGATGCAAAGGGGAACATCTTGTCAGATTTTCTAACCAAATCAGGACTCCTCTGATGTGATGTGGGGACAACTGTCTTATCCCGGAGGGTTTGCCTGTGGGACAGACCAGCTGCTGCCTACATTGCGGAATGCCCCACACAAGCTGTGAGTTTTTAACTGCTCATGCTTACTCTATTTCCAGACCTAGAGTTGTTGGGGTGACATTTAGGATCCCTGGCTTGCACGCAGTCAGCAGAGCAGATGAACTGAAAAACTGAAATGCTGTTGTCTCCCTCTCGATACAGCACTGCCATAGGCTCCCTCAGTTAAACAAATAAATAGGCAGAACTCCAAGTTAGGTGGATGGGCAAGGAGGGTGTCTCTTGTTTGGGACATTCATTCACTTGTTCTACAAATATTGATTCCAGAGAGGAAGAGAGAGAGAGAGAGAGAGAGAGAGAGAGAGAGAGAGAGAGAGAGAGAGGCATAGCCCCAGGCACTGCCTCAGGGGCTTTGGGTAAATGAGTAAATACCACAAAGATATCTGTCCTCAGGGAGCTTACATTCCAGGGGAATCCAGACAATTCATACAATAGAGGATATGGTGTGATAGGGGATGATATTTAGAACAGGGTCAAAGGGGCCAAGCACTCAAGGGCAGAAGAGAAGGCAATTTGCATAATTAAGTAGGATGGTCAGAGTAAAATTGAGAAGATAAAATTTTAGCCAAGACTGGAAGGACGTGAGTGAGGTAGCTGGAAGAAGAGTGTTGTTGCAGAAAGAAGACCTAGAGCAAAGGCATCACGGGGATGGAAGGGGTGCCTGGAACACTAGGGAGCAGCGAGGATGCAAGTGATCCTGCGCAGATGAACAAGAGGAGGGCAGGAGGGAAAGCAGGGGCTCAATAAATACTTATGGAATAAATTAGGAAATAAATGAAGGGTGTGAGAAACTAGTCAACTCTCTCATTTTAACTTTTATTGATTGATTTTAGGAAGAGAAAAAAAAGAGAGAGAAACATTGATTTGTTGTCCCATGCATTTATGCATTCATTGGTTGCTTCTTGTATGTGTCCTGACCAGGGATCAAACCCACAACCTTGGCATATTGTGATGAACATCTAACCAACTGAGTTACCTGGCCAGGGTCTGACTCTATTATTTTATACTAGGGGCCTGGTGCACAAAAATTTGTGCACTTGGGGTGTCCCTCAGCCCGGCCTGCGCCCTCTCGCAGTCTGGGACCCCTCAGGGAATGTCCACCTGCTGGCGTGCCTGGCCAGCCTGGGTGAGGGGCTGATGGCTGTTTTCAGGCTGGTCAAGCCTTCCAGTGTGGACCCTCACCCCATTGGGGTGCGGCCAGCCTGGGTGAGGGTCTGACGGCCATTTTCAGGCTGCCCACAGTCCCTTCAGGGTTCAAGTCCCTATTGGGGTGCCTGGGCAGCCTGGGTGTGGGGTTGAGGGCTGTTTTCAGGCTTTCAGGATGCCCACAGCTCCCATTGACCCAACATCCCAGCAAGGCTGGCTGGAAGCAGGTTTCTGAGGTTTATTTACCTTCTATAATTGAAACTGTTGCTTTAAGCTGAGGCCTAGACAGGCAACGAAGCCTACTGTTTGGTTCAGCTCCATGGCTTCTATAATTGCAACTATGTTGCCTGAGCCAGGACAAGCCCAGCTGGCCTAGGCAGACAGTTTACTCCTGGTGCAACGGAAGCCTGCTGTTTACTCCAGCTCCGTGACTGCTGACCTCTATCTTAGTGGGGTTAATGTGCATACAGCCGCTCTGATTGGCTGGTGGGTGTTGCTTAAGTGTCCCGGAGAAATGGTCAATTTCAATATTACTCTTTTATTAGATTAGATACTTCAAAGATCACCTTGAAAAATCTGCTGTCCGAGCACAGCTCAGAGTAAGGAGGTGGGAGGAGGCAAGAAAGACGAGGCACTTAGTTTCCCTACAAAACCCTGTCTGCATGTAATTCTACTGCTTTGAACTGTTTATTAATACGTGACACAAGCCATTTCCCTATTTAGATGCTTCCACTGGCAATTCCACACCATCCCCATCCCCCTCCATCAGCTTTCAAGATTTTATACCTGGATTTCAGAAACGAAATAATCTTCCTACATCTGGTGAGATGGCAGGTTACTATCTGTGTGCTCCAGGCACTGTGAGTGGAAGCAGCTCCATCCGGACAACTTGCATCTGGCTGGAGCCAGGCCAAGGGGCGTGGGTAGCAGAACTCTCTCAGAATTCAGAGCACTCACCCCAGGGTTGACTGTAGACCAGGATCCAGGATTTTCATGTTCTTTCCATCCATCAGTTCTCTACTGTCTGTGGAGAAAGAACGGTCTTAGTCCTACCTAGATGTCACAAGAAGTTGAAAATGGCTCTCCTGAATGAGAGAAGAGGATAAAATCACAAGGATCCAAAGCTCAGAAGAACCAGAATCCATCACCCCAACTCGACTGGCGTAGTTCTTACCCTTCCTCACAGAGGAGGCATGTGGTGACTGACTCCATTCCTCTCCTGAGGGGTGCATACATAGTGAAGTCAGGTGAGTCTTTAGTTTTACTTTGTTTTTACAGAAAAATATTACTGAAGAAGGTGTTCTAAGAGAGAAATCATAGTCACTCAGAGTCTTGGTTCTCAGGTGGAGCCTCTGCTGGATGTTCACAGTTGGTGGAACGGGTGTTTGGGGTTCCAGCAAAATCGCAATGCAGCCTGCCCTGCTCTGCCCTGGATTCCCAGGCTGCCCGGGTTAGGTCTGCACGGGCCTCCTGCCTCAGGAACTAGAAGCCCAGAGTCTTTGCTGCTTTTTGCCATCTCCTGGGTGGATGATCCCAGGCTAACTGAGGGAATGGTGGTGTAGCCAGAATTTGGGGCAACTACTCACTTCTCTGCTTACTGTTACTTTGAGGTTGTCCAGGCCCTATCACCCTCCTTTGCCTTCAGCCCACATTTGCCCACACTTCTTCAGAACCAGCAGATCTGCCCTGATCTCTGGACCACGACTGGACTTCTCTACTGGATGGCTTCTCTTGGTGGGAAGTCTTCATCCTCCCCAGGATCAGACTCATAATTGTTAAGAACAAAATAAAATTGTTGCTGAAATGTCAGCAAACTGGAGAACAAAGGAAAGAAAGAAAGAAAGAAAGAAAGAAAGAAAGAAAGAAAGAAAGAAAGAAAGAAAGAAAGAAAAAGGAAGGAAGGAAGGAAGGAAGGAAGGAAGGAAGGAAGGAAGGAAGGAAGGAAGAAAGGAAGGAAGGATCTGCCCAAAAAAGGGCAGACCTGACATTATTTTCAGCACTAAGATTTTACGAACTAATTGATTTTTCTGACTCATTTAGTGTGGGTTTAAGCCATTTATCTGAAAAGGCCGTAATATCTATTTTTTTTAATTACTCTAACAATAAGAGACACAGAAGATGAAATAATGTTGAGCCATCTCTATTAACCCCTGACATAGATTGCCTCTCAGCATCGCTTCTGCAGTGCCAGCGTCAATGCACATTTGGTTCTTCTGGGGACTAGTTGGATGAGTCCCTCCCTTTCCCTCCCAGCCGCGCAAGAAAACTGCAGTCCTGCCCTTTGGTGACATCACCTACATTCAGATCAGGAGCCTTTGTCAGAGGCCTGCCAGATCTTCCAAATAAAGCCGCTGTTCGTGGCAGCCCTGGTGTGCCACCCACCCCTGCAGCAGCAATATTTAATAACACAGAGAGCACAATGCTGGGCTGGATGAGTCACTGTTGTAAGTGACCAGACAAATGGAAATCTCCTTTTTAACAAAAAGGCCTTGAAATGCAAGGATAAAGACACATCCCTTTAATTTCCAGCTTTAATGATCACGCTATGCATTTCCAGGGCCAACACCTACATTTTTTTCTTCTTGTTGGATTTCATAAGACATCTCTGCATCTGAATCAGGGTCAAAGGTCTTTCCTAACTTGGGGCACTGCAAACCTGAAGCGTTTGCATACCATCTTCTCTCACGCTCTCTGCCCTGTCTACATACCACCTGTAGTATTATTTACCTCTTAGTTTTCTTTACTGTGACTCATATTTGTTACTTAAATACCTTTGTTTAAAAGAAAAACAATCTCACTGCTTATGATTCTGGTAAACCAATATCTCCTGCCGCAAATAGAAAAGGAAAACCAGAGAGGAAAACCAAATAATATTAATACTTGTTAGGCCATTTCTGCTGTTTGCTGAGGACTCTGAACTGGGGTTTGTAGATGTCTCTGATCAAGAGGGAGAGTGGAACGTAGTAGGTGTTAAAGAAATGGTGACCACCCTAGCTGGTTTGCCTCAGTGGGTAGAGCATTGGTCTGCAGACTGAAGGGTCCCAGGTTTGATTCCGGTCAAGGGCACATGCTCGGGCTGTGGGCTCAATCTCCAGTGTGGGGCCTGTAGGAGGCAGCTGATCAATGATTCCCTCTCATCATTGATGTTTCTATCTCTCCCTCTCCTTTCCTCTCTGAAATCAATAAAAATATATTAAAAAAAAAAAAGAAATAGTGACCGCAGATGAAGACATTCTCCTTGAAGTCATGAAATGAATTGAAAGGGACTACAGAAGAGGAAGCTCCTCTCTGGAGGTAAAATCTAATAAGAAAGATGCTTTTATCAGACTTCGAAACCCTCAAGGGTAGCGTCTAGTATTGATAGAAGCACATAGCCTTGTGTTTAGGAGCTTAGGCTCAGGGTCCCACCAGAAGTGAGTGGGCCTCTAATTCACTCTCATTTGGGTAATAATCTTAACCTCTCAGAGCCTACATTTATTTAGTTGAAAAACGAGGATAATAAAAGTATGATACTTGTATTACAGGGCTTTTAAGGGGATTGTATGAAATCAGGCAAAGCACTCAGCACACTGCATGACACTTAAGTGCTCAATAATTATTTGCCTTATCTTCTTTATCATCTTTTCCCCCTATTATTCTTCCTCTTCTTTTTATCATCTTTATAAAAGTGGACTAGATTGTGCCTCCCAAAATGATATGTTCAAGTGCTGACCCTGGTACCTATGAATGTGACTTTATTTGGAAACGAGGTCTTTACAAATGTAATTGAGTTACGATAAGGTCATACCGGATTGGGGTAGGCCCTAATCCATTGATGTGTGTCTTTAGAAGAGGGATAGTGTGAGACAGAGCTCAGAGGAGACACAGGAGGAAAAAGCTATCTGAAGATGGAGGCAGAAATTGGAGTTGTGCTGGCATGAGCCAAGCATTGTCAGCATCCACTAGGAGCTAGAAGAGGCAAGGAAGAATTCTTCTCTAGAGGAGAGAGAGAGAGAGAGAGAGAGAGAGAGAGAGAGAGAGAGAGAGAGAGAGAGAGAGAGAGAGAGAATGGCTCTTTCGTTCTTTTTCTTTCTTTTGTTGATTATTTTATTTTTTAAAAAACACCTTAATTTTAGACTTCTAGTCTCCAAAACTGTGGAAGTATAAACTTCTCTTGTTTTAAGCCATCCAGTTGGTGGTAATTTGTATCACAAACCATAGAATTTGGTGCTGGGAAGTGAAGTGCTGTTATAACAATGTTGAAGTGGCTTTTAAATTGGACAATGGGTAGAGGCTAGAAGAAGTTTGAGGTATTTGATAAAAAGGTCTAGTTTGCCTTGAAGAGACTCTTGGTAGAAATGTGGACCCTAAAAGAGATACTGGTAAGGGCTCAGAAGGCAGTGAGGAGAATGGTAATGAAAGCTTCTATTGTCTCAGAGAATACATATATTGTCACAAACAGCACATTAGTAGAAATACGAATGTTAAAGGTGCTTCTGGTGAAGCCTCAGAAGGACATGAGGAAATCAAGAAAATTACTGGATACTGGAGGAAAAGCAATTGTTATAGAGGCAGAATCTTGCCTGAATTGGGTTCTGGTATTGGGTGGAAAGTAGAATTTATAAATGATGAACTTGGAATTTAGAGAAAGAAATCTCCAAACAATGTGTTGAAGTCATGGCTTAATTTCTTTTTGATGCTTATAGTAAAACTAGGGACCCAGTGCACAAATTCGTGCACCTCGAAAGGAACTGTGGGCTGCAAGACTGCGGTGGGCACAGGGGTGGGTCTCAGTCCATCCTCTGCACCCCCATTCGGCCCCTCCAGCTGTGGCCCCCAGTCCCCTGTCTGCCAGCAGCCCTGCTCCCATCGCTGCTGCTCCCACGTGCTGATGGCGGCGCTGGCCCCACTCGCACCCATTGACAGCACGGAGTGATTGGGGTTGGTGCCAGCAGCAGGTGTGAGTGAGGCCAGCACCGTCAGTGGGTGCAAGTGGCAGCTGCCAACCAGGTCGCCCTTCAGGACCAGGGGGAGGTGGAGAAGCCCTCAGGGGCAATTGGGGCTGGCAGCTGTTGCTTATACCTGCTGACAACACCAAGTGACAGGGCTGGCGCTGGGTGCTGGCAGCAGGTGTGAGTGGGGCTGGTGCCAGCAGCAGGTGTGAGCACTGAGCAGGACTATGGCATGCGGGAGCAAAGAATTTTCAGTAACCACCAGAGGTTCACCCCAATGACAGTGACCAGTTCCCTGCCTTGGTCTGGTGCCCCTGCTCACCAGCTCCACCATCCTGCCGCAGCCAACACCCACCATGTTCTACGCTCCGCCGCCTGCTGCTGTCACCTGCCATGTTCTGCACGCGCCCCCTGGTGGCCAGTGCATGTCATAGTGACTGGTTATTCAGTTGTTTGGTTGTTCCGCCATTCTGTCTATTTGCATATTAGGGTTTTATTTTGCAAGAAGAAAGAGATATTTTGAGGAAGAAACTATCAAGAAAAAGGGAACCAAATGTGATAACCTAGTAACTTCTCAGCCTATCTATAATGCAAAAGATGCTAAAGCATGCTCTTGAGAGAATGTCAAGAGTGCGATTAGACAATCTCTTGCCAGAGATTGGATGTATGACTAATGGATGCAAGCAATTATCTCAGCAGAAGTTAGGAATAGAGATGAGATTATCTAGGTCTATAGACAATCTTCTTGTCTGATGGTGGCAACCCATGAATTGCACAGGAAACCAGCAAGGTTTTGAGAATGTTGTACCAGTACAATCACTGCCATCCTGGACTAACAGGGGCAGGGACACATAGGAAAGCTGTTAGACTCCCAGAATTCCACAGGCAGGACAACAAGCTGATAAGTCATCCAGCTACCAACATGTGTGACTCTTCAAGGAAAAAGAAGAATGATTCCAAAGACAGCCCCAAAGCTGCAGGGCCATGAAGGATTCTTCTCAGGCCTTGGGCTCTAATGGAATGTTCCCTGCTTGGTTTCAAACTTGCTGGGGACAAATGATCCCATTATTCTCTATTTTCTCCCTGTGGGAATGGGAATGGGAATGTCTGTCCCATGTCTGTCCCGCAATTGTATGCTAGATACAAATAACTTCTTTGCTAGGTCCACAGGTCCACATATGGAGAAAAATTTTGCCCCAGCATGGATCATACCCAGATCTCACTCATGTCTGATTTAAATAATAAGATTTGGAAGTTCTTGAGTTGATACTTACATGAGATTTTTGACTTAGAATTGATGCTAGAATGAGGGGAATATATTACTCACATGGGAAGGATGTGCATTTTTTGAGGGAGCTAGAGGATATACTGTAGTGGGATGATATATCACCACAAAAGAGAGAGATTCAAGTCCCAACTCCCAGTATCTTTGCATGTGACCTCATTTGGGAACAGGGTTTCTGTAAATGTAATCAAGTTTAAATAAGATCATGCTGGTTTGAGGTGGGGGGGGCACTAATACACTGACTGGTGTCCTTATAAGAGAAAGATGGATATGTGGAAATACAGGCAGAGGAATAACATTGGAAGAAGACATTGGAATTATGTTGCCACAAGCTAAGGAACACCAAGGGTTGGCAGCAATCACTAGAAGCTAGAAGAGGAAGCATGACCCTGCTGACACCTCGATTTCAGGCTTCTAGCTTCTAGAACTATGATACAATAAGTGTTGGTATTTTAAAGCTACTCCCATCCCCGGTTTGTGGTAATTTGTTATGGCAGTTCTAGGAAATGAATACAATTGCCATTGTTTTTTTAAATCTTTATTGTTCATATTATTACAGTTGTTCCTCTTTTTTCCCCCATATCTCCCTTCCTCCAAGTTTCCACCCCACCCTCTGCCCTTACCGCCCCACCCCCCCCGCACTATCCTCATCCATAGGTGTACGATTTTTATCCAGTCTCTTCCCAAACCCCAACACCCCTTTCCCGCTAAGAATTGTCAGTCCACTCCCTTTCTGTGCCACTGATTCTATTCTATTCACCAATTTATTCTGTTCATCAGACTTTTTTACTCACTTGATTTTTAGGTTCACTTGTTGATAGATATGTATTTGTTGTTCATAATTTTTATCTTTACTTTTTCTTCTTCTTCCTCTTCTCAAAGTATACCTTTCAGCATTTCATATAATACTGATTGGATGGAGATGAACTCTTTTAGCTTTTTCTTGTCTGTGAAGCTCTTTGTCTGACCTTCACTTCTGAATGATAGCTTTGCTGGGTAAAGTTATCTTGGTTGTAGGTTCTTGCTATTCATCACTTTGAATATTTCTTGCCACTCCCTTCTGGCCTGCAAAGTTTCTGTTGAGAAATCAGCTGACAGTCGTATGGGTGCCCCCTTGTAGGTAACTGACTGCTTTTCTCTTGCTGCTTTTAAGATTCTCTCTTTGTCTTTTGCTCTTGGCATTTTAATTATGATGTGTCTTGGCGTGGTCTTCCTTGGATTCCTTTTGTTTGGGGTTCTTTGCACTTCCTAGACTTGTAAGTCCATTTCTTTCACCAGGTATGGGGAGTTTTCTATCATCATTTCTTCAAATAGGTTTTCAATATCTTGCTCTCTCTCTTCTGGAATCCCTGTAATTCTGATGTTGGTATGCTTGAAGTTGTCCCAGAGGCTCCTTACACTGTCTTCATATTTTTGGATTCTTTTTTCTTTATGCTTTTCCGGTTCGGTATTTTTTGCTTCTTCGTATTTCATATCTTTGACTTGATTCTTGCAATCCTCTAGTCTGCTGTTGGATCTCTGTATATTATTCTTTATTTCAGTCAGTGTATGCTTAATTTCTAGCTGTTCCTTTTTAAATTTATCAGTGGTATTTAGAAAATTCTTGAAAAATCTTATAACCATGGTTTTGAATTGTATATCCATTTGTTTGCTTTCTTCCATTTCTGTCATTTGTGATCTGTTTCTTTGTCTCTGCATTTTGGCTGCTTCCCTGTGTTGATAGAGTGGCTTTCTGTGCTAGGTGTCCTATAGGGTCCAGTGGCTCAGCCTCCTCAATTACCTGAGGTGGATACAGCCGTCGGGAGCTTGTGCCTCCCTCCAGTACAAAAAAGACAACCACATCCTCAGCTGCCAGCCCTCTCCACAAGCCCCCTTCACCGCGTGCACCTCAATACCTCAGCACTTTACTTCCACACCTTTTCTGAATCTCAATCTCTTTCTAGTTGTAGAATTTCCACTCAGCCAGCCTTCCTGTGGGTCTGGGTGGTGTCCATTTTTTTCTTTTTGTTGTGGTTTTGAAATGGTTGTGTGAGGCAGCAATTCTCAGTGTTTACCTATGCCACCATCTTGGTTTCTCTCTGCCATTGTTATCTAACCAATCTTTGTACTACCAGTATCTCAGTTTCTACCATGTTATCACTTAAAATTCTCCATGAACTTCTATAGAAAGCCCATTTAATGAATATTTGCATTCATCAAAAAGAATTATCATTTGGGAAATACTTTATCTCATTTAATAATATTTTAAAAATTTGTTGATTTGAGAGAGAGAGAGAAAGCGTGAGAGAGAGAGATCAATTTGTTCTTCTACTTATTTATGCATTTATGATTCTTGTATGTGCCCTACTCAGGGATTGAACTTGCAACCTTGGCATATCAGGACAATGATCTAAACAACTGAATTACCCAGCCAGGCTAACTTTACCTCATTTCAAATTAAGAATAAGTGAGAGCATTTAATTTACTCTAAGTCATAGTTCACTCTATGACATAATGTCATAACTGGAACTATAACTCATCTTAATAAGAACTCCATCTTAATAAGAACAACTAGCCATGCAATTTTATCTGTTAGGACTTCAGAGCTCATCTAGTTCAAATCCTTCTTGAGAAAACAGATGCCCAAAGACAAGTGAGTTCCCAAAGTCACAAAGCAAGCTGCTGCATTTTTCTTACATACACAAAATGTGCACCCAAATCAACCCGCAATCAATTCTATATAATAAAAGCCTAATATGCTAAGTGTCTGGTCATCCAGTTGGCTATCAACCAAAGTGTAATATGCTAATGATAGGCTAAGGCCCCTCAATCACTTGCTATGATGTGCACTGACCACCAGTGGGAAGATGCTCTGACTGGTAGGTTAGCTTGTTGCTGGAGTCCAGCAGATTAGTACTGAGCAAGACAGGCTGGACACACCCTGGAGCCTTCCTGCCATCCCTCCCTGGCCGGCCAACCTCCCGTGTCCCTCCCTGGCCCTGATTATGTGATCCCTCAGCCTGGCCTGCACCCGCTCGCGATCCAGGCTGAGGGACACCTCCCATACTCCCTCCAGTGCACAAATATTGTGCACCAGCACTCTAGTGTAAAATAATAGATGATGCTGCCCCTAGAGGCAGAACTCTGCAATACAAACCATCACTGCACAGGTATTTTCAAATTTCTCAACAAAACAAAAAATGTCAGAGACCACAAAGCTTATCAGAAGTAAAGTAAGGTCAATTATTAGCTTTCAGTTTATGATTACTCTTTGGTATATATAGAACATTACTTATTGATAGGGAAATACTTATTTTAGCTAATTTTATATCTTTTTTCTATTTTAGTAAAATATTATTGCACATATAGAACTAATAATTTTCTGTTGGATTATTTTATCCTCACCTGAGGATATATTTATTAATTTTAGAAGGAGAGGGAAAGAGAGAGAGAGAGGGAGAGAGAGAGAGAGAGAGAGAGAGAGAGAGAGAGAGAGATTGAGAGAGAGAGATGTGAGAGAGAAACATCGATTGGTTGCTTCCCATATGTGCCCCAACTGGGGATTGAGCCTGAAACAAGGTATGTACTCTAACTGGGAATTGAACCTGCAACCTTTTGGTGTACAGGATGATGCTCCAAGCAACTGAGCCACCCGCCAAGTCTGCTGGATTTCAATAAATAGTAAAATATACTTACTAGTAAATCAACCCAAAGTAATGTGTTTTCTCCTACACAAATTACTGTAAAATCACTTTCAATACATGCACAATGAAAAAATTGTTTACACTTCCCCCTAAATATGTAATGTAGAATGGGGATATATATCTTATACACCGACATGACTTATGTGCCAGCAAACATGATAGTAACAAAGAAAAGCTGTTTTTTAAAACTCTATCTCTCATTGGGAAATCTTTGTTGTTGTTTTTCTTTTAAGTCATCTTGTTCCTAACTTCCTAGTCAATACATATATGAATTTCAACAAAAAGGTGATGGGAAAACAGGATACTTAAACCCCCTATCCCTGACCCAGGTGGGGAGTTAATCCAGACATACATGCATGCAATCTACTTTTTGCAGACTGCAGAAGTAGCACAGTTCCGAGGAGTTGCTTTTCTGGAAAGATCAGAAAGTGATCATTGTCTCAGGTTCTTCAGCTATAGATAGGGTTAACCAAGACTAGCTAATCACACATTTGGCAAATAACTTCAGAAATGAGGACAGCGCTAACTCAGATCTTGCTGTGCACTCAGAAATATAGTAACAATGCTATTGGGCCAAAGGGAATGAAAGAACCAGTTTATGTTGATGCTGCCTCACGTATCTTTTCCCTGAGAAGAGGAAAGTTGAAAGAAACCAGCATTTTTTTATGCCAGACAATCATTTTAAATATTTCATCTTTAAAAATCCAACATTCAGTACATGTGAGAAAAGTGTCAATCCCATTTTGTAAATGAGGAACCTAAAGCTCGAAGAGGCTCATTTGTCCTTGGTGTTATATTGTCAACTGGCATTTATTGAGTCTTCGCTATGTGCCAGGATCTGTCAAATTTGTTTATGTGTATATTCTTTCCTTTAATCTTCAGAATCGATGTGGCATCATCCTTATTTCCCAAGAGGAGGAAATTGAGTCTAGAAAATGCTGAAACTTTTACAGTAGTAGGGGACTGTAAAACCTTAGCTAAGGTTTCCTGGAGCAAACTGAGAAATAAGAGACAGGAGTCAAAAACATGGAGATCAAAGCATCATGGGGAAAACCAGAGGCCAAATGGACACATGGAAGTCTCCTCCCAACATCTCACATGTCCAAGGCCACAGCTCATAAGCAGAGGAGGCGGGATTTGAACTCTGATCTGAGTGGCTCCAAAGCCCAAACTCTTATCTATCACACTGCCTGTCCTTATTCTTTTTTTTTTTTTTCAGAAAAATAATGGCAAAATAAGGACATGCTACAAAACAAGTTTCATCCTTTCAAATCTTGGTTCACTAAAGGAGATTTTAACTACTGCATGTACTGGTTAACTAAGAGTTATTTTCTTCAGTTATTTTCATTATAATCATTGGAAATGAAAAATCTATTGAAAAATGGTCCTCCGCCTGATTTACTGGTAGCAAATGACAGGAGCACAACTGTAACCAGCTTGAACAAAATAATACATTTATTAAGGACACTTGAGAGTCACAAAAAGAAGAAAAAGGTTGATTCAAATGAGGAGAAAGCAGAGATGCTTCTGAGCTGCCACCTGAAGGTGATAAGAAGCAAGATCTTCCAGAAAGCCTATCCTGGCTTCTCCAGCTGCAAGGGAGTGTATTAGCATCCTATTGCTGCTGTAACAAGTGTCACGAACTTAGTGGCTTAAAACCACACAAATCTATTACGTTATACTAGAGGCCCAATGCACAAAATTCGTGCAAGAGTAGGCCTTCCTTTCCCCAGCTGCTGGCACTGGCTTCCTCTGGCACCTGGGACCCAGGCTTCCCTCGCAGCTTTGGCTTTGTCTGGAAGGTCGTCTGGAAGGACACCTGGTCTAATTAGCATATTATGCTTTTATTATTATAAATTTCTGGAGATGAGTAGTCTGACATTGGTCCCACTGGGCTGAAATCAAGATGTAAACAGGGCTGTTTCTGAGGCTCTGGGGGGAGGTCCATTTCCTTATTTTTCCCAGAGGACACTGTTTTCCTTGGCTCATGGATCTCTTCTGCCATCAAAGCCACCAGTGCTGCATCTCTCCCTGAATGTTCTTCTGGTTTTCACCTCTTCCTCTGACCACCCTCTTCTGCCTCCCTCTTTAATTCTTAAGCACCCTTATGATATTACTAGGGGCCCGGTGCACAAAAATTTGTGCACTCGGGGGGTGGGGGTCCCTCAGCCCGGCCTGTGTCCTCTTGCAGTCTGGGACACCTGCGGGGGGGGGGATGTCCACCTACTGGAATGCCTGGCCAGCCTGGGTGAGGGGCTGAAGGCCATTTTCAGGCTGCCCACACAGCCCCTTCAGGGTTCGTGCACTGGGGGGTGGGAGGGCTGGTGAGTGCAGGCCTGGACATTTCCTACCGGAGGGTCCATGATCACACACGCCTGGTGGGCCCCCACTGCTGAGGGGACACACCTGGTGCAGAGCTGGGTGGTGAGCCAGGGGCGGACGCTGGTGCAGGATCCCTCGGTGGGGCCCTGCTGCTGAGCGAACACACCTGGGGTGGAGCTGGGCAGTGAACTGGCTTCGGATTCTCCGCACTGTGCAGCAGATGCTCCCACACACCCTGTGGAGGCCCCAGGGGGGTGGATGAAGGTAGTGGACCCTGGATGGGTGCTCCTGCATGCCCCCGAGGAGGCCCCCAGGGCAGAGCCAGGCAGCAGACCCAGGACAGGCATTCCTGGACACCCCAAGGAGGCCCCCGGG